>JANHGB010065830.1:2993-22836 GCA_026283785.1 Coracopsis vasa | reverse complement strand
ACAATTCCTGCCCCAAAGGGTGCTCAGGCATTGGAACAGGCTGCCCAGGGCAGGGCTGCAGTCACCGTCCCTGCAAGGGTTCACACAGCGTGGAGATGAGGCCTCAGTGCCATGGGTTAGTGGTGGCCTTGGCAGTGCTGGGGAACTGTTGATCTTAAAGGTCTTTTCCAACTGAGCTGATCCCATGGTTCCATGATCCTATGAAGCACGGCACCATCTCACCAGCAGCCTCTGTGCGCCCGGGAGGGAGCTGTGGGCTGCCTGCAGCAGAACCAGGGCAGGGCAGGATTCCACCCGAGCCTGACCGAGCACCCGAGAGCCTGCTCCAACATGCACCATTTAACAGGGGATGTGGGATTGCAGACTCCTCCCTGAGGTGCCTGGAGGAGCTGACCCAGGTAAGTGCTGCAGGTGCTGAGGCTGGACGGCAGCGTTGCTTTGGGCCGCTAAAGAGCAAACTGGCCGTGCTTTTCTTTACTCCATCATTGGCAAAAGCAGCTTCATTAAATATTTGTATTCTCCTTTTAAGACCCTTGAAGTGAAACCTTATGGTGGTGTAAGGCTTGTCCAGGTCATGCTCCAAAGAGTAAATGCCATCAATAAACCACCAGTTCCGGCCACTTCAGAGGGAGGACTGATGCCTGTATTTAATTATACAATACAGACCTTGCTCCTTGGCCCCAAATGATGAGAAATCCTCTGAATCTCCACAACAACCCAAAGCTGTTCCTGCTGAGGCACATGCGGCTTTGGTGGCTCTTGGAGGGTGGGAATGAGGGAATAGTAGCTTGGAATGTGGGGGTCCGAGGGGACTGGGAGCCTCAGCCCAGCCAGAGGGACCCCTGGGATGCAGTGCTGCCGGCTGCGAGGTCCTGGCTTTCCTCTCCATCATCTCACCATGAACTTCCCATGAACGACACCTTTCCACCTCCAAGTCTGCTGAACAGAGGCTCAGTCACCCGGCGGGGTCGCTGCCCTTGTTCTTTTGTACGCTGTAGAATAAGGCATTTTGTGACCTTTCCTGAAAGAGAAAGAGGAGCTCGGCTTGCCAGATCCCAGGGAACGAGGCGCATCCCATCCAGCTTTATTACGCTTGTCCTAAGGTCACAGAAATGCTCCCTCACATTATTGCACTTAACCCGCTGCCAGCGCAGGCAGTGAATCAGCAGCCGCTGCCCATGCACTTGGCAGGGGTTTGGGCAGCAGCTCCCTCAGAGCTCCCGAGGCCACAGGGAGAGGCACCGTGGAGGAAGCTGCTGTTGCTGTAACCCCATGTGGGGTTTATCCCAGTAAATCTCCTCCAGGACACAACTATATCACAGCCGGCTGCTTTATGGGCGCGATGCTTCTGCCTTCCCCAGGTACGAACCCAGGCAGGGAAACCTCTCCTGGGGTGAGTTGTGCCAACAGCTGAGTCATTGGAATAATGGGATTTATACAGGCAGGAACAAATTGGACACCTGTGTGGGGAAAGCGGAGTTAAATACAAATCACCCCCAGCTGTTCAGGGTGGATCCTCTATCCATCAAGGGCATTGTCTTGGGCAAGACAATTCGTTTTCTGAGCTCTTCCTCAAGATGCCAAGGGAGAAAAGCGGCATCGTCCTCCTCAAGCTCTTGTCTGTGGTGCAGGGTGACGGCGTGTGCAGAAAACCCCTTCACATTCCAGCGTGTTTCAGTTTTGCTGTTTAAGCATCAGGTTTTAACAATACAGCAAGGGATAAAGGTTTAAAACCTGGGTGTTATCTAACATAAAGCACTCACTGCTGTGGAGCATGGCGGGCTTGCAAGGACATGGGTTTGTGCACATGGCAGTGCTCCTGACTGGTTCTCTTTTTAGGATGCACTGGTCACGGACCAGAGGAGCACTGAGGGTGCAGACCCTGTCTTGCCTTGGCAAGGAGAGGTTTTAAGGGTAACACCACATCCAAGTGATGCACAAAGATCCTGCAGCAATGGTGCTGCAGCTGAACTGCAGCAAACTGGAGAGGGAGTTACACTGGACCATGGTGCTGTGAATTCCTAATTCCTCAGCGGAGCAAGGCTAATGACAGAGTCTTGCTCAGAAGAAATAAAACATGAGCGCAAAGAGCTGAGGATGCGGGCGCTGATTTCCCTGCAGCAGTGCGATGGTCTGAGCAGGATGAAGGATGCGTGTGGGGCAGGGGGTGTTGGAGCTGTGGGGAGCTATGGAGAGCTGTGTGGAGCTGGTGTCTCTGCGGTCTTGTGCTTCCAACCCGCAGCAGCTTCACCCAGCTGCGCACTCCATGCTCGGATCCTCGCTTCCCTTTTAATCGCACTTCAAAACCAGGGTAATGACTTAAAACCAAGCAAAGGAAGCAGCCAACAGAGACATGAGGGCTTGTTTGATCTTCCTCTGAAAGGAGATTAGGAAGCAGTTCCTAATAGAAAACATTTAAGTGATAGTGCTGGAAGAAAAAGCCGGAAAAGAGCCGGAACCAGCTGCATGTAGGGAGTTGATGCCCCTGGAATGCACTTGGCAAGGCCAGATAGGACGGGGCTTGGAGCAAGCTGCTCTAGTGGAAGGCATCCCTGCCCATGGCAGGGGGTTGGAACTGGATGAGCTTTAAGGTCCCTTCCAACCCAACCCATTCCATGATTCTTTGATTCTCTGATGTCACCGCTTCTCCCTGGACTGCGTGTGCCAGCAGGCAAATCCATGAGGATAAAGCCAAGACCCCCCTAGACACCTTCCTGAAGCTGCTTCTGTAAGAGTGGAGCAGGAGGAAGAGGTAAAGCCTTTGACTCTCGGTGTAACCACCCCTGGCCATCCAGAACACAGAGTCCCCTGGAGATCTCCCCTCTGCTCTCCACCGCACACAAGCCTCAAGTGCTGCCTGGGGTTCTGCTTTTCAGTGCCAACATTTAGAAGAATGAAACCTAAAAGCTGGCACGAGGCACGAAGTGAAGCCGCTGCCTACGACAACAAGAGCGTGTTCCAGCAGCTCAATTGAATGTGACCCCTCCTATGCAGCGGGTCAGCAAACAAATCCAGGGATTAATTGCTGCTGTCGATACAGATCTCAGCAGCATCCAAACATTTACAAATGGGAGCTCGGCGCTGGCGTGTCCCAGCTTGGCACCGGCGGCTGGGCCTTGTGCTGAGCAGCGGTGGGGATGCCTCTGGGATGTTCTGCTTTGCTTCCAGCTCCATGCTCTGCGCAGTGACTCCGGCTTCTTCCAGCACCAGCCACACTCGAGGCAGGTGTCCCCGGGCTGGTTTTGGCTCTGGATGATGCTTGCCCAGCAGCACCCAGCACGTCCCAGCTCTGTGCCCGCAGCACCATGAGGGCTGTCCCTGTGTCACCCTGCTCAGAACAGCGCTTTCAGAAGGGGGCTGAAATAACCCCCCCATGCTGCTTTTCATGCTCCCTCTTGCTGGCAAACCCTGGCAGCAGCCTCAGCCATGGCACAAGGAGCAATGGAAGAGCAGAAGCAGCTCAGTCCTGTGCTGAGAGCAGAGGCACGGGCTGAGGGACAAGGGAGCTGTGCAGAGGGTTTCATGAGGCCATCCACATGCACTGTTTCACTCTCATTTCACTCTGCTATTTCACTCTACCTTATATTCCACCACTAACAGAGCAAAACAGCATTGAACTGGAAATGTCATTTAATTATTGTGAAAAGAATACTAGCTCTGGAAGGTCAGTAAGTGGAAACAGCAGTGAACACAGCCCACATGGCACGTCTTACAGCGAGTAACGGGCCCTCTGCTCTCAGGGCAAGTCAGCTCTGACCTGATCCAGCCACTCGGCTGCAAATACTTCATGTCCTCTGATGACCGTAGTCACGAAATCAGTGTCTGCTCCTGACAGAGCTTACAGAGAGATGCAGCGACCTGTTTAGATTCATGCATTCATCACGGAGCTTATTAATTAATATGCTTTATTGGTTTTGTTAACATCATCTGGGCTGATTTTAAGGGGGATTTTAGCAATATCATTGTGTTCAGTGCAAATAACCTGGAACTAAGGGACTGTTCTTGTGAATGTGGATATTGATGCTGCCATGGCAAGGAGAGGGAGGCGTTAGTGGGTCCCATTACGCTGCGTTACACAAATGGCATGTTCCGCTCGTGGAGGGCATTAAATGGCTTGGTGCAATTACAGCCTGAGAGCTGGCAAGGGTAAGATAATGGACTGTAAAAAATGTATGTTTATTGAACTTTCCCTTGCTGTTGGGGTTTCTGCAGGGCTGAATCTCCTCAGCGCTGGGTGGGAAGGAGCCTGGGTGGGATGAGATCCTCCTCAGCACGTGGCTGTCCATGATCAATGTACAGCAGTAGCGCTGATGTGACAAACCCCCCCAAACCCATTCAGCTGTGGGGCACACTCAGCCCCCTGCACCAGCGCGTGGTGCCAGGCACCAGGGATGCTCGTCATCTCCCCCTGATCCTGATCCTGCTTCTGCTTCCTGCTCCCCTGTGTGCTCAGGGGAGGTGAGGGGCTCAGAGCTGACCCCTTCTGTGAGCGCTGGTGGATGCTGGGGAGAGGCAGCCCTCAGAAACCTGTCAAATTCATGTTCCAGCACAATGCACAGGCTTTAAATCCACACTGAGCGAGGAGAGGCTGACACCGCTGCCTGTCCCCCAGTCCTCAGAGTCATTTGATCATCTCCCTAACAAAACACCCAGCCCCCGGAGCCACAGCGCTGCAGGCTAAGAAATAGAATCCCCACTAAAGATGCCACAACGTGGAACTGCATCACCCCTCATCACACAATGAGAAGGCACAACTTGGCCCCTGAAGCTTCAGATGCACTTTTCAGAGGCATTCAGAATGTGGCTTGCTTTCGGCTCATGGCCAAGCTGGAGCCGCGGGGCTGTTCCCATGCAGTTGTGCTGGTGGCTTGTTGAGCACCACGAGCAGCAGCAGGCGGGAACCGAGCCCAGCATCGCCTGTGTGTGCTGTCCCAGTGCTCCCAACACCTTCAGATGTCTTGTGAAAGCACTGGAGCAGGCAGCATTGCAGGGGTTATCTCCTAACCCATAGAGGAATCCCAGCACTCCTGAGATCTAACTGCAGCCATGAGCTTACTTGTCTTCAGCTTCTAAACAGGGGATTGCAAAGGAAAGAGGTTACCTGGCCTCTTTCCCAAGCAGAAGCAGCAGGGCAAGGAAGTGCTCTTCCAGCCCCATGGATGGCAGCAGCCGCAGTGGAGCACGGGGCCCCCCGGAGCTGAAAACCAGCCGAGGGCTGGGAGGTGTCTGCAGAGACCCAAGGCAGTCAGTGATACAGCACTCGGGATAATTGTTCTGCTTGGAATCTCATGCTCTGGTAATTATTACTCTCCTAATTTCATTATTCACAGTTGTGATAGGTAGCTTCACCTCTCTGGGTTTCTCTCTCACACGCAAACCTCTTATTAGCATTCCCTGCAATGAAACTATTCCCTATCCTACAGCTGAGACAAGCCAAGCACAGGCTGGAGCACAAGAGCATCGTGTTGTAGTCACCTCCCTGCGGCTCCTGCCTCCTGTGCTTGCTGTGACACCACAAGCAGGGCCTCCTGCTGAGCTGTGGGACACGGGACCTTTCCCAAGGGAGCACAGGAACCCAGCAGAGCTCCCATCCCACCTCTCCGCTCCGGGCCACACGGAGCTGTTCGAGCAGCGCTGTTTGATCTGCTTCCAAAACCAAGGAAAACTTCCCCTCTTCCACTTAGCCTTTCTTATGATCCATAACACGCTGCTGGAGGCACAGGCAGCTGCTGATAGAGAAAAGTTGCGGCTGGTAAAGAGAAGTTAATGCAGTTCTGTGGGGTGGCAGTGACTGTGCAAGCACTGTGCTGTTAATGCAGGGATAAAGCACCGCTGCTGCCACTGATCCCGATCCCTGGAGTGCCATGTGCCAGCCGGGATGTGCAGCTCAAGACCATGGTGGCACCTGTGGCTTGATGATCATAGAAGCATGGAATAGATTGGCTCCATTGCAAGGGAAGGGCTGGCTCATAGAGCACTAAGGGAGAGACCCAACTGCTCCAGCTGGCCACATCCCAACACAGAGCAGAGCCTTTGCATCCCACCCTGTGTGCAGAAGGCAGGGCCATAGAAGAAGGCAGGAGAGGGTTAATGGAGGTACCTGAGCAGCCTGATGAACCTCAGGTGTAAGGCTGCAAGGCTATAAAAGCTGCAGCTGGGAGGAAGGGCTCTGGTGAGGAGGATGATGGCATGGTGAGTTCTGTGTGTGCTGCTGGTGTGGAGGCTGATGGAGCATGCTTCAGGTGAAGGAGGTGAGGATGGGCTGCTACATGGAGCTCAGAGAGGGGGTCCTTGCAGCCCTTCCTAAGCTGATGCCTAGGATCCATTGGCTCCAAGGAACTGGGGAAGGGAGGGTATGAGGAGGAAGGGGGTGCATGGAAGACTCATTGCAGCTGTATCTGGCCACTGTGGGTGTTGCAGGTATTGGAGATGGGGAGAAAACCCTGTTTTTTAACAGCAAATTGGTAACTTTGCAGCTTCAGAAAACACAGCAACCTCTTGTTGTGCCTCGCCACACAGTGCTGGGCCACAGCCAGCCAGGCAGGGAACAGTGTGAGCCCATGCAGCAGCCAGGATGGTGCCACAGCTTGAGGAGGGCCTCGGGATGCTGGTGGTGGGTTTGATGTGATGTTTAACAGCAGCGTTTAAAAAGAGGAGTTGCCATGGCAACTGCTACCCGGGTTTCTTGTGCTTTGGCACAGGGAACTGCTGGCACTGTGGGTGCCCAGCCAGGGTGCAGTGGTCCTGCTCTTCTGCCCATGGTGCCTGCTCTGCTGCAGGGCATCCAGAGGGTCCCCAAAGCCAAGCTGGCACTTAAGCTATGGCTTCCCCTAGCAAACCCTTCCCTGCCTTCCAGGCAGGCACTGCAGGCAGGAGCTGATGCTCTGAGTTAAGCAGGGACCTGGTTCTGCATCATCCAGAACAGCCCAGTGCAGGGGACAGTCAGCATCTGCCCTGAGCAGAGGGCCTGTGTCACCAGGGAGGTAACTCTTCATTTCCCACTTGTAATTACCTTGCATGCTGTCTTAACAGCTTAGTTGCTAACTAAGGCTGGATGTTTGGTAGTAATAAAAGCAGTCCCTTGGTGGGTGGGGTTTCTTGGCACTTCATCTCAGTTCCAAAATGAATAATTTATATAAGGCTTTATTGGAGCCCGGAGTTATACAATAAATGTTCCATGCAAACACGCTTACATATTTCAATGTTAATATCTCTCCAGTGAATTTCTCTGGCAGGCCAAGCCAGTGTGGGATTGCCACATTGCTTATTTACGTAAAATATCATAATCTCACTTTTATTTGCTTTTCTGAAGTGCCATTAGGGTGATTTGGAGCATATGAGCCCAGGCAGTTGATTGCAGCTGCAGCTCCTGGTCCAGGCTGGGAAATGACTTTCAGGGCTCCAAGGTAACAGTCGGGTGCTGTGGGGACACGGAGCCCCTGGGGTGAAGCCCTGAGCATGGAGGTGTGCACTTGGGTGTTTTCAAGGGGCTGGGTGTTTGTATGAGGCTCAGCAGATGGAGATGGGAACAGTGTGGCCTGAGCCCATCCTCCTGCCCTGCTTTGGGCTGCAAAGCCTGGAAGGCAGCTTAAATCTGAGTCAGGTCTTCAAGAAGAGGGTGGCAGCTTTTAGCTGGGCTATAACCCCTCCCCAAAGCACTGTGCTCTTTAGGGGCATCTTCCCTTCTCAGTTAGGTGGAACTGTACTAAAGTGATTTGATTGCCTACATCCCAGTTGTAGCCTTCAGAGACTAATTACCTCCTTCCTGCATTTGCATGGTTTACATTCAAGTCAGTTTAAGGGCTATGTGATGTTTTGGAAGGAGATGTGAAACCGAGAGGCAAAAATCTTCCGAGAAGTAAATGGCTTGGAAGAGAGAGGCAAGAACAGGCATGTGGTGAGTGCAGCCGTTTCGAGATGGGCTTGATCCTCTTTCCCATCAGGGTTGGGATGGGGAATGATGGGGGGAAACGGCCCTCGGGTGAGCACTTGCCCCTGTTTCACCCACAGAAGTGGAGGTTTGTGCTCCTCCCCATCCCTTCAGGAAGAAATGCCAGGCTCCAGCTTGGTGATGCTGTGCCTGTCTGCACCCAGCTGTCTGGCTCCCATACAGATCTGTGCTGCCTTTGCTGCTCACAGCACAGAGGCAGCTTTAAGACAGGCAAAAATGATTTCCAAGCTGCTGCTTTGTGTGCTGTCATCTTCAGCCCAGTGAAATGCTGCTGCTGGGGCTTTCTGATGTTCTCGGTGTGATTTGAGGCTCTCTTTAAAAGCTCGGGATTGTGCAGCCGCAGGTCTCAGTGATGGAGAGGAGGGAACGGTCTCCTTGCAGCCAGGATACCTGCTGGCATGTCTTCTGCTTCACTCTGCTCCAAAACAGGATGTGGAAAGGATTCTCCAGGCATTGATGCCTGCCACTCACCCCCCAAAGTCACCATTTTTAAGCACATTCTCAGCTGCTTTTTTTTGTGTCCCTGTGAACTCCACCTGTAGCTGATGATCCAGTTCAGAGTGTTCCATGCTCACAGGGCCAGGACTGATGGCTCTGCAGGCTGAAGGTGGTTGGGGTGTCCCTGTGCCCTGGCCATGCAGCCACAGCCCTCTGGGACCCAGCAGCTCCTGCTGCCAGTGGCTATAGCAGCTCTGGGGAATAGGAACTGAAAATGTCACAGGTGAGCTCAACAGGAGAGTTCCCAATGGAAAACAGAAATGATTGTTTGAGGGAAATGAATTGAATTTCTCTGACAACTACTTGCAGATCTATGGAGCGAGCTCATACATACCTGGAAGAATTGCTTCAAAGAAAGCCTATTGTGGCGGCTGCCACTTGTTCTGCTCTGTTTTCAGGTTATTTTGGAACTGTTATGAGCGGGGGAGCTGAGAAAGAGGAGTTCATTTCATCCCAAAGCAGGCGCAGCAGCACCGGGACCATCCTGGAGCATCACCACAGGCCCTCATTGTCCAGCCGTGCTGCTGCTTGGGCAAATTTAGCACAGAGCCAGTGGCTGCTTTAATAGGAGCGCTGTGATTTCAGGGGAGCTATAAATTTCTATTCCCCTGTAATTGCAGCAGCACACCTCGGTGCTGTTGCTGTAGCAAGAAAATGGTTCTCCCCGGTGCCCTGGGGACTTGGCAAAGATGCTGGCACAAACAGGATAATGAATGTTAGATAAGCAGCATGTTTCGCAGACTGAGCTTAAATATTGAAAGAGCAGCATCCCCGCATCAGAGAGTAGTTTAACGTTATCTTAAATCTAGGGAATGTTTTCCCCTCTGCACACTGGGATTTGCACCGGGACCTCACTTCGGCGCTAATGGGATCTGGGAGTCTGGAAGCTGTCTTAATGCACTGCGTGCCTCCTAGCTCTTGTCTAAGTAAAATGAGTTTGAATTCTTCATTTTAATCGCATGCTTGTGATCTGAAATAGACATTCTTGTACTGAAAAGCATCCGCTTTTAGATCTATCCCTTAGGATATGCAATGACAAAGGCAGGTCCCAGTCCCTGCCTGTGTGTTCATGAAACACAGCTGTATTCCAGTGGTGGTTGTGTTGCAGCAGTCCCTGCAGCCAGCAAACCTCAGAAATGGCTCCATAAAGACCCCTCAACATGGACAGAGAAACTCAAGCAAGATATTTTGTGCTATTATTCACTGTTTAGCTTGGAATGGTGTTTTCAGTCTGTGCTGTAGGGATGTGCAAGAGGTCCTTGCCCTGCATAGCCCCAGTGTGGGTGCAGTGGGTGGCTGGTGAGGAGCAGTGAAGGTGCCAAAGGCTGGATGGTAGCAAATGGTTGAGCTCCCCTTCCTAAACCATCTTATATCACTTGGGACTAAGCTTTCCTGGCCTTAGCATCAATCTAAGGGTTTCCTTTGGGTGTTGCTTCTATCCTGTGAGAGTAGGAGAACTCTGAAGTTGCTGCTGTAGTGGAATAGAAAGTTATCTCTCACCCTGTAGGGATTTAGCAAAGATGCTGGCACAAAAATAGTTTGTAATGAGCTTTAAGACATATTAATGAAGAGAAGTATAATTATTATTACAGAGCTCAGTTACAGCCCTTGGATTACACATATTCTCCCACAATCCCTCAAGAAAGAAATGCATCTTGTCTCTGCAATTAAATAAACTGTGTATCAAGAGGAGGGAAGAGGATTAAACTACAGAAGAAAGAATTGCTTCAACTTGACTGGGGTGGCCCCTCTCATCCTCCTGACCAGCTACCGGCGCTGAGGAGAACAATCCCTGCTCAGCACAGTGCCATGGCAATGAGAATATTCCTTAGGAAGCTGGTGGTTGGCTTCCTTCCAAAGCTCAGCATCTGTAATGCAGCACTTGCCGTGGTAGGAGAATCTAATAAGCCCCTTCCTGCAGTATTTATGGCAGTGCACACCTGTACGTTCCTGCCGCCCGAAGATGCAGCCTCGGCACTTCTGAAGGGCTTTTTCCTTCCCTGCTTACAGAGACAAAATTGAGGCATTCGCATGTTTCCCATGGGAGCGTGACTGAAAGCACAGAGCGGTGCGAGACGTGCGGCTGCACATGCAGAGCGGTGCCATGGGTCAAGTGCTGGGAAGTGGCGCATGGAGCGAAGGGAGCTTGGCCTTGGCAACGCAGGGATGTCAAGCAGAGGTGAGAACAATGTGGTCCCGAGGGAACAGCGAGATGTGGGGCTGGAATAGCTACTGATGAGCCTTTTAGCTTCTGGGCTGGAGAAGTTTGCCTCTGGAGAGCTCGGAGGGAAGGAGGAGCCAGTGTCTCGCTGTGTGCTGAGCCTTTCACTTGCAGGAAGAACTCAGTTTCTCAGATGGTCACCCTGATATGGGTGCTGGGTGGCAAAGAGGCAGGGTCAGAGCAGCTCTGCTGGCTTTGGCACCAGTGGGGGAGAGTCTGCTGCAGCCAGAGATAGCACAGGCTGTGCCCAGACTAGTGCTGCTGCCCTGGAATGTAGTGCAGTGTGGGATGCACCAAGCCAGCCAGAGCTGGGGTAGTGTAGCTCTAATGGCTGCTCTAACCCTAAAATCTATCCTGAAACACTTCTGACATCAAAATGCATCAAGGTAAGCACGGGAGCAGAGGACCTTGGGGATGCTGTGGCTGGTTTTCTGCAGGACATGAAGCAGTGCCAGGCCTTGGTGAGGGTATGGGCACACGCAGGGACCGTGAGCTGGTCAGGCACATTTCTGGGAACTTGGTGGCTTTTCCTATTAAGCAGGATGACAAAATCACAGCCATGTGTTGTAGCAGCTTCTCAAGCACTGCTATTGTCTGCACAGGACAGAACCTGCTCTCTGAACACGTTTCCCATGCAGCCTGATTGTTGCTAAATCCTTCCTACCCAACCTGGTTTACACACTGTTTCAGGGCTTGCTTTTGATCCCACTGGCTGTAGGACACTTGTTCATACTGTGAACCCTACTGCTTTGTTCCTGCCAGTGTGCTACCCATGGGGAAACCTTTGTCCGAATAATCTCAGTTTCCCTAAAGAGCAGGAGCTGCCAGCTTTGCTTTCTAGCTGGAGTGACAGCAAGGAATACAGAGAGACTCTTCTATTCATCGGTGGCTTTCTGTTCATGTATCCTCACAGCAAATCAAGTGTCAAAATAACATCCCCAGTCTGCAAGCAGCAGCTTTTGTCCACTCAAGGGCCATCTCAGGAGCAGGTAGGTAGTTGTAAAGGATAACCAGCAAGGGTTATTTAGAGAAGAAAACGTGATGGGAAGAAACTAATGCAGAACTTAGTAGAATCTGAGAGGGCTGGAACTGCAACAGCCACCCCTCTGAGTGCTGCAGCTCTGCTCTGTGCCAGGCATCCCCACAGCACAGCCATTGCAAGCACTGGGAACGCCTGGCCATAGACAGACGCTGCTGAGACAGCCACCACCCGGGTGGAGAATGCAGCCTGCATTGCCATGCACCAGTGGCGGGAGCCAAGGAGAGGGGTGGCGAGATGGGGCAGTTGGGTTTGTAGCTATACGAGTTAATAGAACACTTCCAAGCTCTTCGCTTTCTTCCTGGGTTTAATTTAATTCCAAGTCTGTTCAAGTATTAAGCGCTATCAGTGCATGCAGAAAAGAGCCCCAGACACTCGCTGCTTGTGGAGGAGCTCTTGGCTGAAGTCTTTGCCTGCTTACATGATTAATCTGTCTCTGAAGTGCAGCTATTACACACTGGATAGTGTCTGGACAGTCGTGCGGTGTCTTCCTTACAGCATGCGAGCGGTGCGGATGGCAAAGCTCCGAGCTGACCCTGCGAAGAGGTGGAAGGTGACTTCGGTGCTGTGTAATGAGCTGCTCCTGGAAAACCAGCTTCAAGAGAGCCAGCAGAGAGCTCTGGATGGAGGCACGCTGCATGTTGGAAATACTTAAACAGATTGTAATGAAGATCTGGCTTCATTGCTGGAGTCTCGTAGGGCTGATAACTGAATCATTCCTCTTGCACTGAAGTCCCCAGTTGGAACAAATGCATAAAGGCACAGCATTCTAGGACACTGGAGCAGTTGTCTTAGCGTGAATCCTGCCAACGGAACAATATTGCTTGCTGTTGCATGAACAGAACATGTCTCCTCTGATTGTTTTTCCCTGCTCTTTTGAGATAGATGCTGTCTGAGGATCCCCACTGGTAGAAGGTCTTCTCCGAGGTACGGTTACAGCTCTTTACACATAACCTCTGGCATTGGTAATGGAGGGTGAAAAACCAAATCTAAGTGCTTTTTGGATGAAGCTTGTTCCTTTCCTGGAAGGCATTTGTGACACTGGACAAGAGACTGTCCTCAGTGGCACATTCCATGGTCCTGCTCTAGGGTGCTTCAACTGTCATTATCCCTTTATAATTTGGGGAGCTATGACACTGTGATAACATTCCTGGAGTGGCTCCTGGGAGCGACCAGGCAGAAAGGTGCCTCTTAGGAGAATGCTGATGGCTTTTTGTGCTGCTAAGAAGGTGCTGCCTGGCCCAGCCACCTTCTCCATGTCAGACTGGTGATCACTGCTGGGGACAGCCCCCCTGCTTGGGCCAGCTCTGCCCTTGGGGGTATCGTTCATTTGCCCAGCAACTGGTGACTCTTGGGAGCCAAGAATTAAATTGTTGAGGTGTTACCAGCTTTATGTATTGCATTACCACAAGGTAAGTGATAGAAAAGGAGAGTTAATTCTGTGATAGAGGGGGAAAGTGCCACTGCGGAGCAATCATTTCAAAGGCAAAGAGAAATATTTATAGGCTCGGGACTGTGAAACTGGCTGCTGCACTCTGACATGAGATGTGCTGCTGATGCACAGAGCAGCACTTGAGGAGCGGGCTGACAGTCACGTGGGCTGCAGCTCTGCTGAAGGTAAGTCTCAGCTCGCACTGGGTTCAAAAGCATCTGCTGATGTGGTCAGCTCGGGTAAGATGTTGTAAAATTGGAACTGAAAAGTATTTTCAGCCCTCCAGAATTCCCTGTCTGTGTTGTTTGCTGATGACCTGTGCAGTGACAGGGGCTTGCAGAGATGCCCCTACCCCAAGACATTGCACCACACCACCAGCTCCAAGAGAGCAGGTGCCCTGTATCACAGAATCCCAGCCTGGTTTGTGTTGGAAGGGACCTTAAAGCTCATTCAGCTCCAACCCCTGCCATGGGTAGGGACACCTTCCACTAGAGCAGCTTGCTCCAAGCCTTGTCCAACCTGGCCTTGAACACTGCCAGGGATGGGGCAGCCACAGCTTCTCTGGGGATCCTGTGCCAGCGCCTCACTAAGAAACAAAGATTCCCAAGAAACAGAGAGTGGAGATGTTCTTCCAAACCTTGGCCAGTTTCAAAGGCTGAGAAGTAGAAACCACTTACTACAGATGAGTATCCAGCCAGAGAAAGGATAACATCACGGACACTTTTGTAAACAAGTTTTGAAAGGACGTTGAGAGGGAGTAAAAATAAGACTTAAGAGGGAGGGAGAGCACCATCAAAGTAGGGACTACGTGGGAGGAAGTCGTGTTGACTTTTTGCTCCGAGTGCAATAACTCCCTATCATTTCCTGCACTTTATTAATAACTGCTCTTCTGTTTCAAAATATTTTAATCCCTTTTGTAGCTGGGGTGACTCATCAGCTGCTTTTTCATTGCTGAAGACGATGTCTTCCAGTCTCTCAGCCACCAGAACAGTGTCCCCAGGGAGCAGCATGGTGCGAAACCAACAGTATGTCCTACTTTGTTCCCACAGATCCACCAGTCTAATTATTCTCATTAATTTTAAGAGGCAGCCAAGCATCTATGATTATGAAAAAAGAAGTCAGCAATGCCATACTCGGCTGGTATGAGACATGAATCTATCAGGAGCATCACATAAAGATGCGGTGCTTCATTATAGCACTAGAATCACAGTTTTGCCTGTTCTTGCTCTCATTGTTCATGAACAAATAGTCATGGGAGACTTCATGCTTTCTCCAGCAGACCAGTGAGTAGGTTGTGCAAATAGCCCCATGGAGGGACTTTTTAGAAGGGCTTGTTGCAATAGGATGGGGGGTGATGGTTTTGAACTAAAAGAGGGGAGATTCAGGCTGGATGTGAGGAAGAAATTCTTTACAATGAGGGTGGTAAAACACTGGCACAGGCTGCCCAGAGAGGTGGTGGATGCTCCATCCCAGGCCAGGCTGGATGTGGTTCTGGGCAACCTGATCTAGTTGAAGACTGCAGGGGTTTGGAACTGGATGAGCTTTGAAGGTCCCTTCCAACACAAACTATTCTATGACTCTGATATTTCCAAGAAGCAGGTATCATGCAAGGGTAGGTGCTCTTGCCTCTGGGCAGCCTTATTACTTGCCAGCCAGAAGAAGGGTTTAGTGCAAGCATGGCCTGTTTCTGTCTGCAAGCCCAAACAGACCAAAGCACTGCTTCCTACTGTGGGTCAGGAGAATGATATGGGACCAACACATTGTGTCTGGAGCATGGAAGTATGCTTGGGATGGAGGGAGGCAACTGTGCTTGGTTAGAGAAGAGCTCACAACACATTTTTTCACTCTCAGTAGCTTGCACACCACTGGTTTTACCTCCTGTGAGGGACAGAAAGCCAAGGGACAGGCTTTTCTGCTGCATCCTTACCCTGTCAATGGAGACTGCTTGATCCTGCCCCGAGCCAAAAGCCTATAGTCAATAGGGGAAAGATGTTTACAAATGGTTCTTCTCAGTGATGGAAAATGTTGTCTTCCTACAACCTTTAATGACTTTATTTCTGTTCTCTTCGTTATCCCTTATCCCACTGCAGAAAGTGATGCAAAGCTGTTTTCCACATGCTGTTGCCACAGATGATGGTGCAAGACCACCAGATTTTCTCCTACTGTGAGGTCTTTCAGTCAAGGCCAATGGAAAACACAAATATCATCGAGTCAAAACATGGGGTAAGGACATTGTTCTAACTGCTGACCTGCAGGCAGAGAGGCTGGTTAAGTGTAAAAGGGTCAATTTATCCTGCTAGCTTAATTTTTAAGTCATGTTTTAATTTGAAAGTAATCCTTTTTATCCTTTAATAGAAAGTAATCCTTTAATTCACTGACATTATTTTCCCACTTGTTGTCTATGCCAGTGCTGCAAGCAGAGCAAATTAGGCTTCAGGGATGATGGCACACCAGGTTTTTTGTATTTGAAGTCTATGAGAAAGGAAAATGTGGTGGAATCTCCATTTTTTGAGGTCTCTGCTTCAATGCATCAAGACAGTAACTCCCTGAGAGATAGGCTATCCTTCAAGTGGCTTTTATGAGCTGTAGACAGAGTTATTGACTTGGTTTCTTCAGACCGGGTTCTGCAGGAGATCAAAGAAGGTGTTTGTAATCGTCTTCTAGGAACCTGACCAATGCCAGTGTCACAAATTCCACATTAATAACCATTGTGTACCACCCAAGAAGGCACAAAGATGGTAAAAAAGTGACATGCAGACAAAAGGGAAATAATAAGGGGGAAAATGACTGCTTTCCAAGTGCAAAATTTGAGATTAATTCTGAAGAATACTACGCATGGTTTAATCCACACCAGATCTCCTGGTGAGCATATAAGCGTATTCACCCTATTAATGTTTCCACTCAGAAGCAAATTACCATTGCACTACATAGAAACTTGTCGATAGAGAGGTGGAGATGATGGGAACTGAGGTCCTATTGGGGTAAAGACTGAGTCCCACTACGAGCAATGTGAGCCAAGCCCATGTACAACCCTGCAAGGTGATGTTTGAAGATGCTAATAGGTTGTTTTCCTCAGATTAGTTATTTGATTGTGCATAGCTCAGAGGAAGAAGGAACTGAAGCTACCTGTGTTCCCATCACCCACAAACAAAGCAGTGTGCAAGCTTCTTCAGGGTATCAAACAGCTATTTCATTTCAAATTTGAACATTCCTTCTATTCAAATCTAAATACAATGGACTTTATCTTTGATGGGTTCATGGGGCCCTCGAATGTCAGATCTGTAACCCTGTGGAACAGATCCTCATCACTGTCTATTGTTCTCCACCAAATGAAGATCTTCCATAGAAGCTACATAAATAGCCCATTCATAAAAGTATAAAAACATATTGTACCAAGACAATAGCCCTGCAAGGCCAGCAACACCCTTGGTGAAGTTAGCAGAGTTAAACATGCAAAGAATTTCCCTCTCTCCTCAGGCTCCAGTGCAGAATCCCAATAACCATCATTCTCTCATCTCCATTTCCACCACTGCTTCATAAAGACTGGGAAATAAAGACCAAGAGCAAAGACTTTAACTACCTGGAGAGCTCTTGTGTTCATGGTGTAAAATGGGCTATCATAGTGTACAGTAAGACAGAGTCTATTATCTAGTTCTCTTTAAGATGACTTCTTAAGAGAAGTTCCTTTGTCTTTGTTTATGGCAGCAGCAGGAAAGTGCTGAGGGGTTAAAGAATTTAAGCCAAGAGTGGGTCTCCTCACAGCATTGCATGCACAAGAACTAACATTCACATATGCTTGGCTTTCCCTCTTCCATATGTACTACTTTTATTCTGCTTTGCTTAAAAATTTAGGAGACTTTAAATTGCTCATCAGAAGATGTCCCATCCCTGGCAGTGTTCAAGGACAGGTTGGATGGGACTTGGAGCAAGCTGCTCTAGTGGAAGGTGTCCCTGCCTGTGGCAGGGGGCTGGAATTGGATGAGCTTTAAGGTCCCTTCCAACACAAACCAGTCTGGGGTTCTATGATAAGATGCATTTTCAGATGTATATTCAGATGTATTTATATTATAAGTTGTATTTTCAGCCTGCATTTGGTCATAATACGAATTTCCTTTGGTCCTTACTTGAAAAGAACTAGATTTGGAAATGTAATGGGGATGTGGATCCAGTTCACAGTTATATTTATGTATGTCCAGGTCATTTACCTCTTTCTTGGACACATAATGTACCTTTTATCATGGCACGATGCATATGAGTCACATCACTGAGTCCATCACGGCAGCCCACAGTGGTGACTTATTGGCAGGCCACTTCTTAAGGTCAACATCAGCCTTGCCTTTACACAAAGCAGAAGCGCTCTCTCTACCTGATTAGGCACCACTGTAAGTGAGCAGTGGGAGGCCAAGGATTCTCGACTTAAAAGGCTGATTAGTCTGCCTTAAAATAAACTTAAATTGAACCAAGGGTGAATGATCCAGCAAATAACAAAGTACAGTTAATGAGGGTGGAAATGGAACAAACTGTGCTCTGCCTTTTTGGCTTCAGTTTAGATGTTACTGAAAAGCGATAAGCACTACGCATGACATTGTTGAAGAGCTTGAGTGGATGAGCCTCTTGTCTTTGGCCAGATGCTCTTATTGTTTATACTAAGATAAACAAGAGGCTTCCTTGGTATGGATCCAAGGAGCTGAGGCCTGTCTCATGTCACATAAGCCCAAGTATGACCCTTGAAAAGCCCAGACTCTTTTTGGAGTCCTTCACATCACAACCAGAACATTTTGACCTCTTTGCTTAACCCTGAATTAAATTTGCCTTTGGCATTTCTAGGCTGGAGGGTCAATTTACAGAGCATTTGGGGCTGCTCTGTTCCCACCATTATAAAGGTCAAAGAATGTCAGCTCACAGTGGTACCACAGATCTCAGCTCCGACCGTCTGCTCATCACTGTACATGTACTCTGTACATCGGCTTTGTTAAGTACATTACTCACATGGTTTTACTTGTGGTAGCTTCTTAAAGTATACTGAGGATGGAAGAGAACACACAGGAAGATTTATAGAATTCTCTGGGAGAGACCTGGCATTGAAAAGCATCACCAAATGAAAGAAGGAGGCATTGAAATGTGCTGCTGTAATAGGAATGCAATGAAAGCTGTAATATCAGCACAGGATGGTGGTGAAATTACCCAGTTATTTCAATAGCTGTAGATTTCTCTGGTGTCCTGTAACCTCATATTCTAGGGAAAAAAATAGCTTAAAAGAAATAAAGGTGCTGCACCAGCAATGCTTGTGATTTGATAATAATCAGTCTTTCTTGCATCAGTATCCCTTATCTATGCAGCTAGGGACAACATACTAATTTCCAAGTCTAAACTGAAACGGGGTAGAAAGTTCTTTCCTGTTTTTAATCTGTAGATGCTGCATCTTGCACTTACTGCCCTCAAGGGCTTGGTGTTTTGGTAAGAACATGCTTGGCCGTACCCTCTGAGGTTCACCAAGGGCTGGCCTGTCCGTCTACAAGCACACAGCTGTATAACATCCTAGGCAGGGCCAGAACTAGGATCTGACTGCTGATTTGAACGGCTTCTTCGTCCAGATAGATAGGAATTACCCTGAGCCAGCTCCTTTGCCTTGATGTATCTTAGGAAGATGACCAGTGCTTTGGGGAACTAAGCCAAGTCTTTGTCCCTCCTATTCTGCCCAGTTGGGGTGAGATGTAGCAGTGCCAAGTGTCAGCAAAGAGCTGGGCAACCCTAAGAATGAAGAGCCCTATGTTCTTAAATGCAGTGAGGTTTTCAGACTGGAGGTGTTGGGGGTAGGACAATTATTAGCTCTTGAACTGAATCACTTTCCAGAGGTGATTTGACCTTCTGACTGCAGAGGTTTGTGGGCTGTGCAGCTGTACATGGCTGGGATGTCAACATTGGCACACACAGCTGCCAACATTGCTCAGAGGTCAAGCTCCTGAAGTGATGAGAGAGTCCAAGCAAAGGAAGAAACCCAAAGCATGGAAAAAGGAAGGCGGGGGGGGGAAGTCTGAAGCTTAAATGTTTGTGGCAGAGCCTAAATTATGGCGGGAGGTTCTAGTGTCTCTATAGTCATGATCAAAGCCAGGATCTGACCAAGAATCAGGCTTCATTCCCAACTCCACCCTCAGTTTCAGCAAGGCCAAACCGATTCTCCTAACACTTGACAAAGGAAACCTATCCCGGGGTAGAGTTTTTCCAGCATGCTGGAAAAAAAATCTGGCAATGCCTCTGGAGAGCTTCAGGGATCAAAACACTCAGGGGCCTCCTACATTGGTAAGATTTTCCTATGATTCCTTGTTTGGTTTTCTTTTTATAGATTTTCTCTTGCCTTTAGAATGACAAACCCTAAATGTGCTTGCTTTATTCCTCTCTCTTCAGAACAGTTCTTGACTGGGGTAGCAAAAGAGATGCAGAAGGATGGAAGAGGCTGTGTGGAGGTCAGCGGCGTGGCCATGCTGGGTATCCGATGGCCATGTACCAGCCGGCAGCTCATGTCTGGCTCCATCACTGATGGCACAGGTGAAATTCTTTTGGAGGCTGAAGGACATGGAGCTGTTGGAACAAGTCCAAAGGAGCCCACGAGGATGATCAGGGGCTAGAGCACCTCCTGTATGAAGACAGGCTGAGAAAGTTGGGGCTGTTCAGCCTGGAGAAGAGAAGGCTGCGTGGAGACCT
>JANHGB010065828.1:0-66775 GCA_026283785.1 Coracopsis vasa | reverse complement strand
CCCTTCAGATACTGGAAGGCTGCTATGAGGTCTCCACGCAGCCTTCTCTTCTCCAGGCTGAACAGCCTCAACTTTCTTAGCCTGTCTTCGTACGGCAGGTGCTTCAGCCCCCTTGTTAGCCTCGTGGCCCTCCTGTGGGCTTGCTCCAACAGTTCTATGTCTTTTTTATCTTGAGGACACCAGAACTGTCCAGTGCATTTAGTTCTTTTGGACCATCAGTCCTAGTTCATTCTCTTCATAGGGATACTGCAGTAAAAGCCCAGTGATGGCTGAAGATCTCTGGGTGTCAGTTTGTAAGCCTCATGAGTTACCTGTGAAAAATTTTGTTGTGGAAGTTGTTGTTTATCAATATATTAACTCTGAAAAAATAATAGAAGAATTGTATTATTTCTTTTCTGTAATGCCTGATTATATCTAAAAATTGTAGTTGAAAATGAAGTTTAGGTGGTATTTAGAACAATATTGCATTTCTGCTTCTCAGCTGCTGCTTACTGAAATATAGACACCTTATGATTTGTTTCCTTGTTACTCTCCTGAGCTGCTTGCCTGTAAAACTTGATATGTAGCTCCACAACAGACAGTGGGTCTGTAATCAAAAAAATAAGGGTTATTAGGTCAGTGCCAGTAACATATCTTGGCTCAGTTATGTGTGTATTGCACATAAGATGTCAAAGTGGTCCACAGGGCAAAGAATTGATTACATGTCAGAAACAATGCTTTTGGCTACTACAACAAGTTTGCTGTATTCTGATCAGCTTCTTAGAAGATGTAGCAGGAATACAGGGAAAAGAATACAGTGTGGACAATTTTTTCATATTTTTTATCAAAACCTGGCTTTTAAGGATTGGTGTTTTTTTCTCTTTTTTTAAAAAATGTTTTTTTAAAATGTCTTCCATTTTGCTTAAGTTGTACTTGAAGTGCTATCAAAAAGACTGTTCTGAGCCACAAAATTTTAGGCAATGAGATGAAACTAAATCAAAGAGGTAATATTTTAAGTTTTCAATTTTAAGTAGATTATTCTTACAGCCAATGTTTATTTCATCAGTAGGTGACAGGGTAGCCAAACATTATTTATTTGTCACACAACGCAATTTTAAAGAGATTTTATTGTATGTGGAACATCAGATCTTTCTGTGGGACTGTTTCGTTGGCTGTTCTGATAAATGTGTTTTAAAAATTAGAGAAGAGTTAACATATTGTAAGAAAATACTTGAACATCCTTAATGAGACAAAGGTAGGCTTTGAAATGAGTTGTATCCCTTCCCCTCCTTTAACAAATTAAAAAAAATAAGGCAGAAAAAGGGGAAACCTTGTTCTATATTGTGGAAATATCACGTCAAAGACCAGCTTCTGGACTGAGAAAATGAGGCCATACCACCTTATCAGAGATGGGAGAAGGAAAAACCTTTAGAAACATGTATCTGTTTTGATTTGCTAGAATATATGAGTTAGGGTGACTGTGTTGAAGGAGGTAACCTGTTCTGCTTTCTCCTATCCATTCTTCAGAGGATTCAAAGTCTGAGATGCAAAATATTGAAGGAGACACTAAGGTCATTCTAACTTTAAAAATTTGGGAGTCAAAATTGGTATAAAGGTATTCTACGTCTGTTTAATTACCTAACTTGAAAAACTGCTTGGAGTTCTCAGTACTCGGGCTGATGTTCCAAAACCAACCTCTAAAAACTAACTGTCCCAGTTTAACCCCAGCCACACACAGCTGCATGCTCACTCCCTCTGTGGTGAAATGTGGGAGAGAATCAGAAAAGTGAGAAAACTCATGGATTGAGATAAGCAGCTTAACAGGTAAAGCAAAAGTCATGCATGCAAGCAAAGAAGCACAAGAAGTTCATTCACCACTTCCCATAGCTAGGTAGATGTTCAGCCATCTCTGGGAAAGCAGGGCTGCATCATATGTAATGGTTATTTGGGAAGACAAACACCATCACTCTCAACGTCCCCCTTTGTCCTTCTTCCCCCAGCTTTCTACACTGAGCATGATGCCATATGGTCTGAGATATCCCTTACGTCAGTTGGGGTAAGCTGTCTTGGCTCTGCCCCCTCCCAACTTCTTGTCCACCCCCAGCCTACTCGCTGATGGGGTGGGGTGAGGAGCAGAAATGCTCTTGACTCTGTGTAAGCACTGCTGAGCAGTAACTAAAACATTCCTGGATTATCAACATGATTTCTAGCACAAATCCAAAGCATAGCTCCATACCAGCTACTATGAAGAAATTAACTCTATCCAAGCCAAATCCAGCACACTGACAAAATTCACTGAAATAAGTTTTCTTGTTCTAAGGAAATTACTGTTCCGTGTGTGAACTTTATTACTTGTGCAGTCATAAAAACCATAATTTAAATAATGATGCTCTTTTTAAAGTAAACAGAGAAGACAAATGTCTGAAAGCCTGTTCCTGTTAACAGCTTAGAAACATTTCAGAAAAACAGAACCTGTCTGTGGTAGTCTGCTTCAGCTATGATTAATGTTAACTGTTAGACTTGCAGAACTTTTCAGTAGCTAGTCCAATTTCAATTCATCAAGACTGAATTAAAACAAAAGCAAGTTTCATTTAGAAGCCTGAATTGTAGAAATGTTGAATGATGTTTCCCTGTCTGGTTGCATCTTGTAGAAGCTTAGCATGGTGCTTAAAATAAGCTGGTTTCTGCTATTAATATAAAATAACCCTCACTGCTGACGAAAAGGATTTCTGAAGAAGGTTAGGATTTTTTCTGTAATTTAGCTAGTATGTGCAATGAGTTGGTACTAAATTGAATACATTGTATTCATTTACTTTCATGACATCAGAATTTTCCACTGTGCTAAGTATTTTATCAGAAAACTTGAACTCATATTTGCAACTTGAGATAGAAATAAGCATCTTCATCCATAGAGGAGTGTTTGGGAAGAGAGAGCATTCCAAATCACAAAGCATGTTCAGCCTGGGAGTTGTTAATTTTTTTTTTTTCATTTGTTGTTTTTTAATTTTGTGCAAGACATTTTAGCAATGGATTCAGGGAGCATAGAGGAAATATTGAAGCAGTCCCAAAGAATTCTGTTAATATTTTCAAACTTGAATTGATAAGGTTTGAGTTCTAACTGGCCAGATGAATGGATGTGTGTTGAGAAACCTCACATTCCACTGACTTTAAAAATTTGTAGTATTTGGTGCCTTTGAACATCAAGCACTTCACTGAGGATGTAAACCCCCAGCTTTTTACAAGCATGTTTTATTCTTCCAGTCTTCGTTCCTAAATTCAAGCTAATTATATTGGTTGTGTCTAGAATAAAAGAGAAGACAAGACTTCCTTTATACCATTTGATCACTTACAGTTATCTGTTTTGTCCTTTTCTCCAAGTTTCCTGATCTTGTCAGAAGTTCATGATGAGCTTTTTGGGGAGGCTAATTGTCCATTTTCATCTATTCTGTATGGCTCTGAAAATGTGAGCCTCTATGAAAAGCATGTAGTGTTTGCCTTGTTCTTACATCAGAAGAATTTTTTCTTTTGTCTATTTTATGCTTGTTTCCAAAGGCTTAAAATGCAAGCTTTGTTTCTGCAATAGTGGCTTAGTGTAGGCTTACATTGTTGATCCCCTCAGTAGATGCAATGTAATCCACTTTAGTACTGTGAATTTTTAAACAATCATCAGCCTTTGCTATTAACCCTTCTATACTAATGGTAATACCCTAGAAGAACTACAAAGGAATTTGGTGCTCAAGCTTAACATAAGACTTGAAGGACACTTAGCGGCATTTGCATTCCTTAGTCTAGTCACAATGAATTGCAGAACTCATGTTGAACTTGATTGGTACTGTATTCAGTATAAAACAGTTAATTGTGAAGTTGATCCTGAAATACAACTTTGCTGGGATTTCTTTGGGAAAATATGAAAAATTCTTTGAAAGGTCCTTTGCAATTAAATGCTTCTTGAAGACTCTTCTGTCTTGCTTTTGTTTGCTATTTAACGAGGTCAGTAGTGCATTTTTCTCAATACTTTTTTTTTCTTTAAACTCAATAGAAATACCTGCTGCAAAAGGATATTCAAGAAGTATTCAGTCATGTTTTTATTTGTCAAGCTATTTGAAAATAATTTCTTTTATAAAAATAGAGAAAATACTTAAGCCATTCTTTTTCCTTTCAGTTGGTCCTGTTACATCTTAGTAGCAGATAAAAAAAATTCTTGGTGCCGAACACTGTGATTTTTTTTTTAAAAAAATGCCGTTTCTTTCCCATTTTTTTTTTTTTTTTCAAATTCTTAGTTTTTAACTGTTCTCCCTCCCCACCTCTGTTCTTGTTTATTTGGCTGATCAGCATTCTCAATACTGACTTGACCACAGTGCATATGACCTTTATTATGAAAAGAATGTGGATGACTGGATTTTGTCTCAGCAATTAGAAGTACTACTTCGGGTGCCAATAATGCTAGTGCAAAGATCTATCAAAGTTTATCTGTGCTTTACTGGCTCCCCTTGGTGTATTTTCCATATCTCTTGTGATGCAGTCTTACAGTACCTGAAAACAGTAACATAATTGAGAAGATACACGATATGCCAGAAACAAAGCTGCTGCTTTTTTTTCCCTCTCCCTCCAGACTATACCAAAAAAGACAGTTATTATGGGGTAATCAAATGGTCAAGGAGTCTGCAATAGAGTTAACTACTAGGCTTTATTTTACAGCCTATATGAATGGAACAGCTGAAGGCAGAAAGAAGGTCTCTTAAACTGTTCCTTAATACAGGAGTATTCACCAGTTGGAGATTACTGCTTAGGTGACCAAGAAATTTTTTGTCCTCCCATAGCTATATTTATATGAAGTGAGTTGATTTACTCCTTTCAGTTACAGAAAACAGAAATGAATTTAAGAATAAACATAATGGAAGCCAATTAGGATTTAATGAAGGATTCTGCCCCCTACTCCAAAGTCAATTCTTTTTAAGACAGTGGATATTTCCACACTTGGGTGAAACTGAAGCATTCTGATTGTGGAAATAAAAGAATCCTTACAGTGTTAAGCCCATTAAATAGATTTATTTCTATTTATTCTTTAAAAATTGTTAGTTCTCATAAGAATAAAACAGTCAAATTACAGATCATCTGATTAGTTGTATGAATTTTATGCTGTTAGTCAAGTCTGGTAGTTAATGTTGATGGTCAGCTCTGAGTTGTTTGAATCTTACGATTTGACTCATTTTTGATGCTTTTTCATAAAAAGCTTATTTCTGAAAAAAGGTGCAATTTGAATGCCAGTTCAGATAAAGGTGCCACGCCTGCTTTGCAGTGTAACCTGAAAGGACGTAGGTTATGAAATCCTTGTCAGTAATTTAAGTACTGAAGAACTTCAGATCTGGGTGTCACTAGTCCAGAACAGCTTCCATATGCGAAAGATTGAAACTTGGAATTTGTGGATCTGTGTGAATATGATAATATTTCTGATGTTACTGTGCCCCTAAATGTGGGTGCTGTGCATGTTTTGTCTCTTGATGATCCATCCTGTGTCTGAAGTCTGTAGGAATTCTAGGTAAAGATTTTTATGAGTCTGAAGTCTCACAAGCTGTTACTACCTTTGGTGAAGGATGGAGATGATAGGAATGTTTCTGAAAATTATATCTAAGGGGTGATAAATTATGAATTGTTTCTCATTTTGTATGTAATTGCAAACTCTGTGTAAGGGAGACTACAAATGAGTATGGTTCCTTTCTGCTTTTTATAAATTTCCATTCTATATTGTAATTCTTAAGAGCAGTTATCCAGAGCTAATAATAGAAATATCTTAAACTTTATGAGCTTAGCTACATGGATTCAGCCCTCTATGATTTGCTAGTTACTGCCTAGACAGATTACTTTGCTTAGTTGTCATCCCACACAAAGGATTATCTTTTGACAAAATCTGATTATCTGAAAGTTATGATCTGGGGCTATGTAATGTCAAAACTTATTGGATGTTTTAAGAGAAATGGGTAATCCTGGCTGCTTTAGAACATGCTGAAGCTGGCATCTAGATGCAGGATATCCTAAGTTTTGAGTTGAATCCAAGCACAGGAGCAGTAAAATAAGAAACAAAATGCTTGTCTTCGTGAAATTAGTCTCAAAACATTAACAAAAGAGTGAGATTTAATGGGAGTCAGAGAACCATAAAATTGCTGCACTGCTTGATAGAGACTTCATTTTTTCCTGCTGCCTAAAATTTCTTCAGGAGACAACACTTACGTGCAAAATGATCTCATTAAACTGAAACTATCCATAATGTTTACAAATGGGGGAAAAATACTATTAAGAAATGCATTCAGTGAAAAATACCGGTTTTAAGAGGGAAGTATCAAATGCACTTAAACTAAGAAATAATAGTCTATGCTGCAACAGTATCCAGTTTATTAGTGCATTCCTGGATATTTGCTTAGTATTCAACCAGGATGTTATTCAAAGTGCAATGTTTTTTCTATTAATTGCATTTTAAGACTATAATGTACAGTATGTGCCTTTCAGGCATAGAATAGACACAGCAGGCTATACTGGTCAAGCTGATATCAAGGACGTCAGTGCTGTAGCCAGTTTCAGTCCACCTTTTGTAGAAAGATCAGACAAATTAAGAGAGGGGTCTGGTGGAAGTAAGTTGGAGGTTTAGTAAAAGCAGTAAATGAAACAAACTGGAAATAATTAGTTTAGAAAAGGGAAGATTCTGTGGTAACATAGTAGCTTTCAAACATGAAAGCTTGAGGACAGGCTGGTACTTTGATCAGAAGAGCAAGTAGGAAGGATATATTTGAGTTAAATATGAGAGCAAATGCAGTTGATAGGTGAGATAAACTGTTTATGAGGAGTGCCCACTCAAGACTACTGAAGGTGGACTTATTTCAGTAGAGCTGAGCTTAGAACAGAAGTTAGGAAAAAAGGGATTTTCTAGAATGTGTAAGATACATTGGAATTTTCCTGAGTTCCTTCCAAATTCTTTATTTCCATACTTTTTTGTATTGTATTATAACTTTTGTCATACAGCAGGATGCTACTAGAGTAATGATTTCAGATTATCAATTTTAATTATGTGAATACATATTGTCTGTATAGGAAAGAATAAATTTTAAAGGTATTAGGAAGAATATGAAAGTTTTTAGAGAAAACTGGAAAGAGACCCTTTTAGCTACCACTTAAGAAGAATTACGTTATTAGAAACATTTTGCAAAGCTCTTTGCTACAGAACATATGGATTCAACATGCCTAGTATTTGTCCAGCTGGGAACTTACCATGCTTATTGTGAACTGTTCCTAGCTGCATGATCCAGAAGTCCACAGACTAGTTGGAAGTGACTGCTGATCTGCAGTGCCTTTTCTGCTGAACAAAGCACTAGGAACAAGCAGCAGAGGAATAGGGTCGTATAATAATTTGGGTTGGAAAGGACCTTTAAGATCATTTAGTCCAACCATTAACACAGCACTGCCAAGTCCACACCTAAACCATGTCCCTGTGAGCCACATCTACATGTCTTTCAAATACTTCCAGGGGTCCCAACTCCACCACTTCCCTGGTGGGGTCCTTCCCTGTTCCAGTGCTTGACAACTCTTTTGATGAAGAAATTTTTCCTAATATCCCTTCTAAATCTCCCCTGGTGCAACATGACACTATTTCCTCTTGTCCTATTGTTTGTTACTCAGCAGAAGAGACTGACACCCATTTTGCTACAACCTCCTTTCAGGTAGCTGTAGGGAGCAGTAAGGTCTCTCCTCACTCTCCTCCAGATTAAGCAACCTCAGTTCCCTCAGCCATGCTTCACAAGACTTGTGCTCAAGACCCTTCACCAGCTCCGTTGTCCCTCCCTGGACCTGCTCCAGCACCTCAGTGCCTGTGTTGTAGTGGGGGACCCAAAACTCAACACAGTGTTCAAGGTGCGGCCTCTCCAGTGCTGAGTACAGGGGGAACGATCACTTCCCTCATACAGTCCAGGGTGCTGTTGGCCTTGGCTGCCCAGGCACATGCTGGATCATGTTCAGCCAGCTCTTGGCCAACACCATCAGCCATTCTTCCCCAGCCCAGCAGCTTTCCAGCCACTCTCCTCCAAGCCTGTAGTGTTGCATGAGGTTCCTGTGACCAAGTTGCAGGATCTGGCACTGAGCCTTGTTGAACTTCATACAGCTGGCATTGGCTCATTAATCCAGCCTGTCAGGATTCCTCTGTAGAACCTTCCTACTCTCAAGCAGATCAACACTCCTGCCCAGCTTGGTGTCATCTACAGACTTATTGAGGGTGCACCTGATCCCTTCATCGATTTAATAAAGATATTAAACCGAAGCGGCCCCAGTACTGAGCCCTGGGGAGCACCACTTGTGACTGGTTGCCAACTGGATTTAATTCCTTTCACCACCAACTTTTTGAACTTGGCTGTCCAGCCAGTTTTTTACCCAGCGAACACTACATCCCTCCAAACTATGAGCAGCCAGTCTCTCCAGGAAAATGCTGTAGGAAACTGTGTCAAAACTTTTGCTAAAGTCTTGGTAGGCAACAGCCTTTCCCTCATCCACTAGATGGGTCACCTTGTCATAGAAAAAGATCAGGTTAGGCAAACAGATTAAGTTCTGCTTGGGCTTTGGCCCTCCTAATTTTCTTCCTGCAAAACCACACATCATTCTTGTAGTCCTCCTGAGTTGCCTGTCACTTTTTCTAGAGGTCATGAACTTTTTTTTTCCCTGAGCTCCAGCCAAAGCTCTCTGGAAGCCAGGCTGGTTGTTTTTCCTGCTGGCTCAACTTTTGGCACATGAGGATGGTCTGCTCATTTAAGATTTCCTTCTTGTAGCTTGCAGAATGCTGTCACCTTGAAGAATAGATAGAGTTTAAAAGATTGTGAACCTGTGTGAAGATATTGAACCTATTTGAGGGAATGGGAATCATCAGGACAAGTAAAAGGCTGACGTTTCAGCCTTAGATTTTAGAACTTTCTCATCTATTTTCCTCTCAAGCTACTTTTGTTCTCTTCAGTTTTTTAACTTATCTCCTCTTCCTGTTGTTGATTCAGTCTGCTTACCTACCATAAAATCCTATCTGCTATCACTCTGCTTCTTTTCACGTTTCACTTTAGAGTAAAGATGCTGTAAATTTAAATTCTATTTATTCTGTGGTGCTGTGGTGCTACTCTGTTCACTGAGTACAGATTTTTTTTTCTTCACATGCCATAAAGGTAAATATTCCAGTGGAAAGGACAGAGAACTGTAGAAGTTCAAAATAGGTGTCCATCATAACATGCCATTTTTTGGTAAGAATTTAGCTTGGTTGGGAGTGTTGATGTGCTGCCGGTGTTGCATCTTCATACGAAGTTAAATAAGAAATGGACCTGGTAAGATTTCGTTAGTTTAAAAAAATAAATAACCTACATAGCTTACTCAGTACTATAGGTTTTTTGTCAAAAGATGGCAAGTTGCTGTTTGTTTTTTTTTTTCCACTTGCCATTCTTTATCTTGGGGTAAGTGAGTGGCATGGAAGACATGGGGGAGGTTGTTGATTTTTGGTAAAGCATAGGATCGTTCTTAGCTTAATTGATGAAAGTGTCAATATACTGAAAAGTCTTGGGGTTTTTTGTGCACTTGTTTTTTTTCTTTTTTTCTTTTTTCTTTTGCTTTCTTTTTTTCTTCTTTTTTTCTTTTTTTTTATGTATATACTGTTCGACTTAAAAATATTCTTTTCTGTGTATTTCCTGGGCTAAAATACTGTGTGTTAGCAATATCAATACATTGAAAACATGATGATTGTAATTAAACTGATACAATGAACTTCCCATACCTGTAAAGCAGAAGCCCGTTTGGAAGAATGATCATCAATTCATATTTTCTGAATTACAATAATCACAGCAAACTTCTAGTAAAGTTAAAAGTATCTTTTTTTATGATAGCGTGGTAAAGCAGCTCCTTCACATGGCATAAACTCCACAGAAGAATATGGCATATCGCTGATTTATACTTTAAAACATTATATTAATTACTACCCTTTCTTCTGGATCAGTGTGATTGTTTCCAGTAATGTCATGTGCCTACTCAAAGCTTCTTGTTTATTGGAAATTGAACAATTTTGGATGAGCCCCAAATTGCTTGGTATTCATTTTTCATCCAACAGGAACAGTTTTTGATCACTTCTCTAATCTCTGTCCAAACCAAACCAGCTAATTTTAGACAAAGAATCAGTGCAGCTGATGAAGCAGGGATCTAATATAACAGCAACATACAGCGCGATAAATGACCGTATCAACACTCATTTTTCCGTGGATGAACACAAAAAAGAGAATTAAGTATTCATGAAGAAATAAAATATTATGATAAATTCAATGTCACGTGTGTTATTATTTTTCTTAAAAAGAAAATAAATACTAGTAAACTACAGAATAGCAATGTTGCTAGAGTTTCTCTTAGCATTTCCCTACTAATTATTTTCATGTCATAACTGTCAAGCAGATTTTCTGGGCACATAAATGATGAAAAGCCTTATCAGATGGGTGGCATATGTACCTGATACACAACGAAGAGGGAGGCATAAGCATCAAAGGCTTGCCAAAGCTGACTTCCATATTAATGTTTTTAAACAGAAATTTAACTCTGTCTACCAAAGATGATTCATAGAAATAAAAGAGAAGAACAAATCTCTTAAATGTGCATGAATTCCTGTATTTGCCATGGGTGAGATTTTATTTACATGGGTAATTATATTTGTGGGCCTGAAAAAGAACCGTTATTTATCTAGAACACTTTGATCATTTACAAATCTTAAAAACCACTGAAGCTACATTATGACTGTTTATTAGAAAATATAGACATGTAAGACAATAACCTATTTAGTGTGCTTTATTCCTCTGATCCAATTCTCTGGTCTACATTTGCCAGTAAACATAAATATGATGCAAAAAAAGTGCTAAATACAAAGCCTTGATAATTAATTTTATGAACAATGTGATGTTCTTTTGATAATATAAGTCAGGTTGCTAGGAAGTTATTGCATATTTATGTGAAATGCAGGAAAGTTTCATTATGAATTGCTAGACTGTGTATAATCTTCATTTTTAGATTCTACTGTCTCAAAAAGTAGAAGTGAAACTGTAAAACTAGCGACTTCTGGTGCTAGACGGCAGATTTCCCAAAGAAAGAAATTCAACTGTGACACCACCATAACTGTAATAGCTGAATGATTTGGACACCACCCAAAAATGTTTGTGTCTTAATGGCATACCAGAAGAGATGTGTATTGATGACTTGTATTTGCATGAGTACTGCTTTGTCAAATGTAATTTATCTGGAGATACTGGGAATAACTCTCCCTCGCATTGCAAGAATGCAACCCATTTTTTTCCCCTTCTTAAGCACAAGTCATTACTATATTATTTGTATTATGCTAGAGATGCCAGTGTTTTTTTGGGTTTTTTTTCAGAGAAACCCACTTTTCTGAGCACTTGGCAACCATACAATGAGGCAGTCCATGATCTCAAGAGCATGCATATATAGTATGGGAAGTAAGAGCCCAGAGAGACGTGTTGATTTGTTCAGTGTCATGCTGCTTATTCATGCTGGTCAGAAGTACTCATGTTCTTCACAGTTTACTACCCTGATAGTCAACTGTGTTGTTGGATTTTCAGGCTGAAAACAATTTATTTCAACTTAAATAATGCAGCTCTGCTGACACAATGAAACTTAAGGGTGTGGGGAGGAGGATGTGCAAATGGAAACAATAAAGCTATATAATTAAAATACGCATATTTTGGAAAGTAGAAGGACTATCTTCTCTTCAAGGAGAAAGTTCTTTGGAGATGGGAATTTGTATTTTTTTAAGACGCCTGGATGGTATTGATCCCCTAGTTTAAAAGGTGTTTCTTCTCAGTTTGTGTTTCTTACTCTCCAGAAGCTAAGATGCTTTCTGAGGTTCATTTGTTTTGCTGTAGCAATCATTTTAGTCTTTCTTTGGACATACAACTTGGAACATGGCTGTGTTCTGAGATTTTGATCTCTGTCCTTCTGAATGCTTCATCTTTTGACATGTTTTGTGAACCAGTGGTGACAGCAGCATCTGTTGGAGGTGGTCTTTATTGCAGTTTGAAGAAAAGTCATTGACTTGCAGCCAATTGGTCAAGTTAGTCTGACGTTTGTCAAAATAAAGAACATTTAAGACGATTTCTTGAGCTAATAGTAGTAAGAATCTTGATGTAGCGAGTGTTTAGATTAAGAAAAAATAAATAAGCAAAAGTGTCCAACCAGCTCAATGGGATTGTCTAGATGTTTGGCTTGTTTGAGATCATTGCATTTTAATTGCATAATTTTACAGGGGCCTGATTTTAGGCTTCCACAACTGATATAATCTTAATGGCTGAGTTTGTGGAATGCGGATATCGTTAACACAAAGTACCCTTAATTAATTTCCTGTACTTTCATTCTCTTTATTTTATGATCACAGTTTTTAGGTAGGTGGTATTTTTGGTTTTGCACTAGTTGTTTTTTTGTTTTTTTTTTTTCTTTCCCATCTGTACAGATTATGGACATGGCTCTGAATCCTCAACTCCACAATTATTTTAAATTTTTTTTAGTCTGATTCACTGATTTTTATTTTTTTTTAATCATCTTTTCTTCTTTTGGCCAACTAATCTTTCTTCTCTCTCTGTATTAGTGCTTCTTTTCTTGTATGGAGGAAACATTTCCTATTCCGATATTCTGTGTTCCTGGTTATCTTCTTGTATCTAGCTTTTAGTAAATTTATTCATGAAATAATTTAACCTAACCTAACCTCCCACTGTGTTTACATTGAGGACAAAAAAGCTTGCAGGATACTCGGGGGAACTCAGGAGCAGACCCGGTTTATACCAGTGGTCTCATCTGTGCAAGATGGAAAAAGCTAATATATAAAACATTACTTATTATTAGAATTACTAGAATTTGAAACAGTCCCTGAAAAAGTTGTATTTCACTTAAAGCATGTTAGGCTTTAATAACCAATTAAGGCTAACGTTCACATTGGCTATTACAACAATCCAAGAAACTTTAGGTTTGCTTAGGTGAAATATGCTTCCAGTGCTACAGGTGGACTATATTATTGCCTTAGATTTGTTTTTACAAGTCTTGGCTGTGACAGGTATGTCAAAATGTCCTCAATTTAAAATCAGTGATGCAACCAGGGAAAGGGGCTTTCATTCTGTCTGATTGCTGGTGTCTACTCTCATGTTCCCCATCATCACATGCTATTGGTTGAAAAAGATGGGGTGGAAAATGGGCAAAATTATTAGCTTGTTCAGCTAAGCAAACAGCCTCTTTTCTTGTATTGATCACACATTTGTGCTTTCAAACATTCATCAGCTTCTGCCATGGCTGCCTAGTAGCCCAAGGTAGAGGACAGCAGACCTATTTCTACAAGATGAGCTCCTTGGCAATTGCCTGAGGTAATTATTTTGGGGGTTCTTGGTTACAATGCATTCCAATTTACAAAGCATATCTGTGCCTTTAAGATGCATTGAAGTCATAAATGTATAAAACTAATAAACAAGCAATAAATCTTGACCAATTGCATGTAGTGATTTGGTGGTGTACCTGGGATGAGGGTAGCTGATTTTAGCATCTGTGCCTACCCTACTAATTCTGAATGTTCCTGACTGATTGCTTTCAGAAGTTTCCATTTTCCAAATACTGGCTTAAACGTCTTATGGATACCTTCCAAAAGGCTGCCATCCAACTTATTCTCTCTGCTTCCCATGGAAACTGTTGACTTTTATAACTTAATACTGCTGTGTTTTGATTTCTTTTACATAGGAAGATTTCAATGCTGTATTTCATAGATCATTTTAAAAAAATGCATTCAGTGAAGATTTTCTCTGTCAGCCCTTTATACTCACATGGCAGGTTCTAGCATACTTTGATACTAACTCCTGTAGAAAAATAGGACATAAAGTAAGTGCACACTATCAGTATGGTTTGCAGGGTATAAATGAGGCCTGGGGCACTTCTGTAAAGACAGGCTGAGAGAGTTGGGTTTGTTCAGCCTGGAGAAGAGAAGGCTGTGGGGAGACCTTAGAACAGCTTTTCTCTAGCTAAAGAGGGTCTACAAAACAGCTGGAGAAGGACTTTCCACAAGGGCATGTAGTGACAGGACAAGGGGAAATGACTTTCAGGTGAAAGAGGGGTAGATTTAGATTAGGTATTAGGAGAAGATTCTTCACTGTGAGGGTGGTGAGACACTGGAACAGCTTGGTTGGAGAAGTTGTGGTTGCCCCATCCCTGAAAGTCTTCAAGGCCAGATTGGACTGGGCCTTGAGCAACCTGGTCTAGTGAAAGGTTTCCCTGCCCTGGCAGGGAAATTGGAACTAGATGATCTTTAAGGTCCCTTCCAACCCAAACCGTTCTATAATTTGTCATTCTATCATTTAAATATAAATTTATATAGATATATATTTATAGAGATATAAATTAAAGGCTAAGGTCAGATCCTTCTCAACCCTTCTTACAATCTTTCTACAAATAACATTTTTTAAATTAATCTTACTACCATATTTATAGTTTTTACTTGTAAAGCAACACATTCAAAAATTGCTAATAAATGTCTCTGGTGCATGATTTTGCATCTCTTTTCCTACTTCTAAGTCCTTAACTCACCCCTGCCCCCATCAATATACTAACAGTTAAAATTCATTACTCACCTTCAGATTTAACATTGTATGCTTTTGTCCAGTTGGCTATTACCTTCTCTTGTTTGGATTTCTTTGCATTTTAATGTACTTCTTTGCATGCGTTTGGAAAATAAGAAGTGGTCTCAGTATTTGTCATTCTTTATTTAGACAGGAATTAACTTCAGTAGAATAGCAAGTGGATCAAGTAAGTTGTTTTCATCCAGGCGAAAGTTTAATCTAGAGTAACATTACTGATTATATTAACTTGACAGGGTTAGTAATTATATTTAGGGAAGGCATATTGTCTCGTTCTGCCATGCTGCCATAAAATAAAGGTTTGTTGATGTTGCAAAAATTTCACCCTCTTTGTATTGTAATGTTCTAAAAATAAAGCTGAAGCTCTTAGTGGAATCTGATACTCTGGTTCATAGCAACTGATGTTACATAGATTTCTGAAATTATGCCTGTGTCAAACACCCAGAATTTTCAGGCTTTTCTCCATTTTAATCAAAACCAACTGTGTCATTATTCTGTTCTGTCTCCCTTTTCCAACTAATACTTGGTTTCTGTTGCATGACTTATGAGTACCTGTTGTATTCTTTTGTGTTGATAATGTTTACCCATCTGAGCTGTCTTAATTTTAACAGAGCATAGTGTGTCTTTTGGCTGGTTTGCTCTGTGCTGTCGGTCCCTGTTTCCTGAAATCAAAATGTGCAAGGAGTTTAGCACCTGTGAAGTGATTCCAGAAGGAGTTATCATCAGTGAATCCATTACTTACTCTTGTTGTTACAATAAAGTAATGCTTAAGATCAAGAAAAAGCCCATACCCACCGATTTAAGTCAGTAGGAGTAATTTAAAAAAATCAGGATTCACTTCTTGTTTAACATACCTAAAGAAACAAAGTTCCTTTCTTCTCATGCAGTTAAAACTATTTTCTTTGCTCATTTTTGTATTCTCCTTTTTATAGTCTATGAGAAAGGATATTTACGTTGAAGAGTGTTTTTCTGTCCTGTGAAAGTTCTATTTTATTAGAAAATAGAATAAATTTATACAAAGATGAAATGCACTCTAGATTACAAAAGAAGCTTTTCACACAGAGATGTGAATTCAGTAAGCCAAATTGCGTTTAGAAGAAAAGAGTTTTATATATATCCCTTAATTCACAAACTTACCACAGGCTCAAAAATCAAGATAAACCACCTCTTCTTGTGTTTGAGTGCCATTGTGCGTCAGAAGTAGTTGCTGATGATCTCGTCAAATGGTGATAGATAAGTATCATCTGGAGTTATTTGTCAGATGGCAATTTTATCTGTCAGTATTTGGTTTGCATGGCAAGGTTTTGGTAGTGGGGGAGCTACAGGGGCGGCTTCTGTGAACAGCTGCTAGAACCTTTCTGTATGTCTGATAGAGCCCATGGCAGCCGGCTCAAAGACAGACCCACCGCTGGCCAAGGCTGAGCCAATCAGCGATGGTTGTAGAGTGGCTGGGATAACATAGTTAAGCAGGGGAACAGTAACCAAGGAGAGGAGTGAGAGTATGTGAGAGGAGTGACTCTGCAGACAAGGTCAGCAAAGAAGAGGAGGGAAGTGCCCATGGAGAAAACCATGGTGAGGCAGATTGTTTCCCTGCAGCGCATGGAGGTCCAAGGTGGAGCAGATATCTACCTGCAGCTTGGGGAGAACACCACACCAAAGCAGAGGGATACCTGAAGAAGGCTATGACCCCATGGGAAGCCTGTGCTGGAGCAGGCTCCTGGCAGGACCCGTGACTCTGTAGGGGACCCATGCTGAAGCAGTTCTTGGAGAAATGCAGCCCATGGGAAGGACCCATGTTAGGGGGGTTTGTGGAGGACCCATGGGAGGAACTCTGTACTGAAGAAGGGGGAGAACGTGAGGAGTCCTCCCCCAGATGAGAAAGGAGTGGTAGAAAAAACATGTGATGAGCTGACCACAATCCCTCTTCCCCATCCCCCTGCACTGCTGCAGTGGGGGAGGTAGAGACATTGGGAGTAAAGGTGAACCTGGGAAGAAGGGAGGGGGGAAGGTTAAATTTTGGTTTTATTTCTCATTATTCTACTCTGATTTGATTGGTAATAAATTAAACTAATTTCCCCAAGTTGAGTCTGTTGTACCTGCGATGGTAATTTCTGAATGAACTCTCTCTGGCCTTACATTGACCTATGAGCTTTTCATTATATTTTCTCTCCCCTGTACAGTTGAGGAGGAGAGTGATAGAACAGCTTTGGTGGGCATCTGGAGTCCAGCCAGGGTCAACCCACCACACTCTCTCTCCTAGACCATTAGATTTTTCTTCCCTATATTTGAAAGCTTTGATAAATGAAAAACATGAAAGTAATTAGATTACACTAAAAAGTTGTATAAATAAGGAAAACTTACAGAGCTGACTGATAGTATAGGCTAACAGTTAGTGCAAGCAAATGACTTGTTCTGGGGGAAACTCAGGAAAGAATGTGTGTTTTCTCAAGAGAGCCCCCAAGTGACATCTCCAGTGGCCAGAGAAGGAGCCTTGAATCTCTTGGCTTGGTGTCCAGATTATTTTTAAATAAACCAGCCTCTTTAGGTAAGCATTTTAATGCTTTGACATCTTTAGAAATATCTTCACATTGGTATATCTTTTTTTTTGTGTTTTTTTTTTGTTTGTTTTTTTTTAAATGCCTTCTATTTATATAAGGTTAGACAGCTGGAAGGAAGCACTGAATATTACTGGGGTTAAGATGACTGAGTGTTCAACTGTACACCTGAAGAAGCAAATAGATTGCAGGATGAACCTGTTGACTAAACAAACTTAAAAATATTAATGCTGTAATGACCTGAACCTGACTGATGATCTACGTCTTTTAAAGAGATTTATAAAAAATTCTAATTATACAATTCATATGAAAATATTGCATTTAAGACTTACGTTCATTTTTATCAGATGTGCATTATCAAAAGATAAACATCTGGGATTACTTCTTTTTCAAAGCCAACAGGATGCATTGGCAAAATGTTTGAACATTTCTAACTGTAAGTATTTTTTTAAAAATAATAGTTCATTATGCATTAATTATCTTAAGATGTGTATGCACTGTTCTGTGCTTTTATCGTCTGCTTTCAGTGTGTGAAGCAGTAATAGCTTAATCATATATTTACAGTATATTCTCAAGAAATTAAGCAAGTAATTTAAAAAAAACTGTTGAAATCGAAAAATTAAGGAAATTTATACTAGAAAAATGTTGATTTATCCAGGATATGCAGGTAAATGCAGTCCCTGGAATATATTTCAAAAGTTAAATTATCTTAGCATGAAGTACAATAGGAACAGTACATGCCTCCCAGTTGACTATTCAAGGAAATACTATAAAGCTTCCTAAATTGTATTCAAATTGAGTCCCCTGTTTTTGCACCCAGCAACTGTTTCTTTAGGATTCAGTACTTTTTTTTTTCCCTAAATTTAACTGCTTTGGCTTTCAGCTCATGAAGTTTGTGAACAGTGATCCTCTCTACTGCTGTTGGTACATTTCTGGGGAATGCAGATTCTTTATGAGTGTAGCGTGCAGAAAGAACCTTTATTAGTGTAGGCCTTAACCATGAAATGTGCCGCTTCATCCTCTAAAGGATCCCTTCATTAATTCACTGGTTATTTTCATATTGAGAGAATTTTCATATGAAAAGCATACTCTTTTAATCTTACTGGGTTGTATTAGTAGTGGTCCAGCAGTGATGCTTTCTGACTTTTACAGACAAGGTCAGTCTGTGTTTCATCTGCCCCATCTCTACCTTGAAATTTTAAATTTACTGTAAGGCAGAATACAGGAGTCATCTGTCCTGTGAAAAATAACTGTAATATTTGTTGCTTGTAGTTTGCTTTTTAATGAGTGCAAAAACAACCTTATCCTTCAACGTGGCCCTTCTGCCAAGCATCTGAGTTGGTATTGAAGCATCAGTACTTGTAGTACTGATGTAACATAGTGTAAGATGAGATATTTTTTTCTAATTACCTATCTGTGGGTTCAGTGTATGACTGAATGGTTAAAGGGCTGAGAGATGAGGCTTCACAGTCATCTGTACTCTGCCATGCAGAGGTAGTCCAAAGCCTTATCTTTTTCTGCTGAAGCATCACAAAGCAGATACTGACTTTGCTTAAACTAAGATCCTTGCAGTCAATATTTGTATCATATAAGCAAAGTGCCCTACAGCCAAAATCTCTTTTGATGTCGTTTCTGTCTATGGTGTTTGGATTACAGCACATCTTAATAGTGATATGGATGTCAATGTGCTTTGGAGAAAAGGTGATGAACTCTGTGTTGACATCTACTCAAGAATTTTCTGAATCTTATTCATTGCTGCCTTTTTGAAAACATAACAGTAATACCTGTCATTGTGTTAGGCTATCGCTTGTATCTTTTAATTTTTGTAGAAAATTGAAAGTACATAACATCTGCTCTGATTTGTTGCATGGTTTCCCAGTTGTTGGTAGCACAGCACAGGCATATAGAAATGATATCTGTATGAGATTTTTGTTTGCTTGTTCTCTATCAATTTCCTTCCAGCTTTTGGTGCTTGATAGAAGCAGTGTGTCATAGTTATTGGTATGTAGTGTCAGTTCACAGATCTGAAAAATACATTGCTGTAGCTCATTTCACTCTTGCTCTGCTGAACCTGTCCATTTCCTGCTCAGAATGTAGCAGAGTTTTTTGATATCGCTTTAACTTTTTCAGTGGATTAAGGGTTATTTAATGCATATTTCTTGTTTGATGACATTTTTTACCTTTTCTATAAATAGTCACCAACTTTGCTAGGTGAAAGTTTAAAGAGGGTGTGTGATTTTGTTAGTACATAGAACGAGTTTTAGCTATTGTTCCTCAAGATCATAGCTTTACAAACGTGCAAAATTGGAAAAAGAAAATTTTTTATTCTTAAAATAAATTATTCCCAGGAACAATAAGCTGAGACCATTTCTGTGTTTTAAGACTGTTTAAAAGCTTGCTGATAACATCTAATATCTTTATTGAATCCTGAGATCAATGGCATCAATTACTCAGTTTTGGAAAGTAAATTTGTTTGGGAACAAAGATGAGCAAATATCAATTAATCCTCATTACTTAAGTACTCTCTGCTAAACGGTATCACATGCAGGTGCAAGAAGCAAAGTAGCAGTAGAGTCATCATAACAAAAACTTTTCTCTTTTATAAACAATTAGCAGAAAATCCATATTATGTCTTTGTAGAGCAGCTTTAGATTTTGACATTATTTTGATGACCTAGCATGTATTACCTCTCAGATACAGAATTGGTAAGTCTTAGTTGTCATTATTTCTGAAATGTGAGTTATTTTTCCTTCAACTTCAACTAAAGTACTTTCAAGTTTATGAATATAAATACTGGAGATCAAGGATTCCACTTAAGAGAATATAGGTTTAGATGGATAAATGAACTATTGCAAATAGGTATAAAATTTGGCTGAAATTTTGCTAAATAGAGACATTAATAGGAAATAAGGGCACTCTGTTGCAAATGCAAATACTCCAGTGGCACTGAGTAATTAACACTAATGTTGTAGAGTTAAAACAATACCATGGGATATAAATGATAAAACATGAAAGTAAGCTTACTGAAATTGAATGGTCAATGATGCTGTTGACATATACTTTGTAAGCAATAAAGCAATTCTGAATTTCTTGTTTGTTCATTTGTTTAAGGTTTTAAGTAGCTTATCAGGCAAAATTAGGACAGTGACTTGTTAACTGGAAAAAAGTTCTAGTTCTGATAATGGTCATGGGAAGCTCCCCACTTCTGTTGCAAGTTTTCACACTCCTTTTACTTTTGAACCATGAAATATTGTGCAGAGAAAAAGCAGGAAGTAATGACAGGAATGCCAGACATTTTTGACAAGTGGAGCAGAAGTGCCTACAATACCTATTGCTTTCTTTATTTTTCTTAATATTTAAAATGGAACAGGTAGGCACTTCTAAGTGGTGCATAGAAAGTAAGTACAGCTGCAGATGCAGTTATTTAAAGAATGGGATGCAGCTGGCTTCCCAGTCTTGTCCATGCCAGTTAAGGAAGTGGTTTTCCTTAAGTTGCATGGAAGAGGATTAGGAATATATCTTCTAAAAGAGAAAGGAAAACTAGATCCAGATTTCTTTTTTATAGACAGCAAGAGCTTGTAGTGGGTGTACAAACACCCCCCCCACACACACTGCTCTGAAGTAAAAGCTACAAGTAAAGCTGTGATGCCATATATTTTTATTCTTTGACAGTTTTCTACTTTCTAATAAAAGCTGTGAAAAAGCTGCCATTATATTATTGTAATTTGATTAAGACAATATGAGCTCCCTGCTACTTAATATATATTTATGTCATTTTAATTGTGTCACAGTGATTTTTTTGAGTATCTCTGCGTTACAAAGGAATAAAAAGTCTGGAGTAGAGAGTCTATAATTCTTTCCAAACATGGAATGTAACTTTTGAGTGTTTGACAAAGAACACAATCTAATGGGTCTTTAGCCTAAACAAGATGTTTACATATTGTAAAAATCATTACAAACATGTAGGATGACTTTTCGTTGAAGTATTCTCATTATATTGCTTTATATGCTCTTCTGGGCCTGTGATAAAAATGGCCTCATGCATGTATAATAACTTTTAGTAGTTAGAGTGAGGCTAAGAAGTTTTTCCCTATTTTGTTCATAGTATCAAAAGTAGTTCTGTGGGAGTGTTTGAGGGGGAGGGAAGAAAATATTTAGCATTTTGCTTTCTATTATCTTTTTTTTTTCTTTTTTTTACAACAAATTATTTGCAAGGAGAGTGCAACCCAGCAAGGAGTCCCGTCTTCCTCCAGATGGTTGTGACATTTGAGTAAACCTTGGAGGATTAAAGGCACTCTAGTGAGCACTCACTCTAAACTCCTGATGCAACATGACAGTCCTAATCTGGGTTCTGGGCTGATTAGATGGTAAGAGCTCAAAGGGGGACCCTCCCCTCAACAAAATCCAACTGTGCAATAACTATTTGCACTGATAAAAGCCACTAAAAAAAGTCCTATACCCTAAGTTTAGATTAAAGATTCAGTATATGTACAAACTTGTGCAAGTTAAGTTTTCAAATGTAACAGTTTAATGACTGGTTGTACAATAAAATCAGTTTGTGTAAAGCTTTTCTGTGTGTGCTTGAATGAGCACAGCTTGATACAAATGTCTTTTCTGTATATTAAAGAGAGTTTGCAAACAATCTAAATGGTTAAATGATGGTAGAAAATACAGAAATTGATCTGAATGAGACTCTTAAATCTGACTGTGCATCATCACCATCTGCTCTAATAGGAAAATAGAAAAGTATAGAAGGATATATTTTAACTTTATTTGCAAATGCAAATAATGCAAAAATAATCACTATTTTAATAATGCAAAAAATCACTATTTTACATGTTCTGCAAGAAGAACTTATTTCCATAATGGGAAATCCATTGGAAATTATGCTTTGGTTGTTGGTCTATATGGTTCTAAACAGCTAAGACAAATATTAGATAAATTATTGATTTGGTTAAAATCAGGAAATGGGGGCTAATTTCACACCCCCCCAAAAAAAAACCAAAACCAAAAACCCCCAAAACCAAAAAAAGCAACAGTATTTTCAGCTTTCAAAAGATTGTATGGCAACAGGTGTAATTATTCAGCATTGCACATGTCTTAATTTATTTGTTTTGGCTGAGTGAATGTTAAATTGTACTGCTCAACACCTCTCCTGGAACAAGAACAATGCTTCAGCCACAGCTTGTAAATTGGCCTTACTGATCTATAGATTATTTTTATTGCACAGCAACTGAGTAATTTGTTCCTTTTGTTCCCTTACGCTTTTTCTAAGCCTATCAGAGCATGACAGAGAATCCAGTATTTTATTTTCAAAGGAGAATCAGTGATATTTTTAGTTTAACTATCCCCACCTTATCCAACTCCTTTTTTTTCCTTTCCTCTTCATTTTTCTTTTTCCACGGTATTTTAGTGCTATTATTTAGATACTTAAAGGTATTCTATCACAAAAATACCTGCTGGAAACAGGAAATATACCTTGTGATTAATTCTTGCAAATATGATTCCATTGACATAGTAAGAAATAGACTGTGTAATGCCAAATATGAAGCTAATGGTAGTACTGAGCATATTGTGAATTTTTAATTACTTGTTTGGTATTACAAGATTCTGTGTTTCTGCAAAGCTCAAAGAATCCTTAATTATGGCTGCATGTTTTCTGAAAAGAAACAGTTACATAGAAGCTTTGAGAGTTCAAAGGAAGTCTAGTCAGATTATTTAATGAAATCTTCTAAATTATTTTCCTACATCCTGAATATCCCTTACAAACATTTAAAATCAAAGCATCAGGCTTCTTTTTAAAAAAGAAAAAAACAAGTTTTAAGGCTTATGCAAACTGATCATAAATGTTGATGGTAGAAAATTATAGGATTTCAGATCAGGTTGCCTCACTTAACACAAGGATTTTAAATGCAGTGTTTAAAAGGAAATGCTTTTTAGCAGTTTCATTAAAAACATGGCTGTAAGAAATAATAATAAAAAAAATCCCAGTATTCTTAATTCTTTGACCTAACTTAGCTGTTTGGCATCCAAGTTGCATCTCTTCAGAACCACCACCTATTTACTCAGATGTGTGAGTTGGATTTCTTAGATTTTGAGGAATCCTCTGTAAGCATGAAGTAAGAATGGGAAAAAGACCAAGCTTGACCTACCTTAAAATGTCCCAGGATCAAAATTACAGTTTTAACGGGTTGAACTGATAATGCATTGTCAGACTGACTGGTAATTTCTCAACACCTTGTTATCTTTGCAGTATGCCAGGCTGCGCTTTGACCAAAATGGAAGTGCATTAGAAATTCTGCAGTAGAAAGTTTTGTGTTTTAAGCAATGCTTTTTAATCCTGTTACTATATTCCGCAAGAACTGGAGTTCAAACAATACCAAAAATTAGTCAGTCTGCACAGCTCTCTCTTCACCCCATTCCCGGGTTTGTTTTTCTTGTACTTCTTATCCTATTTAACATAGCCTGTATTTATAGCCGCTGGTGGTGGGAATACAATGGTGTTGCTTCAGGCTTCGCTTTAATGGATCCTTGCCAAAGATAGTCATTGTTCCCATTGCTTAAGGCTGCTCAACTGTGCAAGGTTGCTTGGAAACCTTCTACTAAGTAAAACCTTCCAGTCACTTTCCTTTACCTCCCAAGTCATACCAGTCAAGTGCTGAGGGATTCAGAGGAGGATCACAGTCAATGTGGTTGGTTTTTGTGACCTTTTTGATGCTAAACCAGTGACCTCTTAAATGCAGCAGTGTAGCTGCATACTGTAGCGTGCATGACTACCTAACTAAAAAACAAACACCACAGCAGCCAGGAGGTAACATCATCGGGTGTCCACAAAGGCAGTTAGCTGATGATTTAAAAAATCCCGGAATAAGGAAAAAGCCTAGCTAGTAGGTTCCACTTTACGTTATACCATTGAGGAAAATGGTTTTGTCAGTGGTATAGGTTTAAGTATACTAGTGGTGTATCTCAATGTATATCTCAATGGTACTTTAAGTTGTACTGTGGTGGTTTGTCTTATAGGGAATGAAATTAACACTAAACGAATACAGTCTGGCCCCGATGCTCAATATACCCAGGCTTTCCCTAACATGCACTTCCTTTACCATGCTGATTCCTTTTCTCACATAGCAGAAATCAATTGTATTTGATACAACACTTCAGAGCGAATCAGTCATTATTATCTTGAACAAGCTGTTCAACGGGACAAATCAAATGCCATGCTTATTTATAATATTTAATTTGACCCACCTTTTAAAATAAGTGATCTAAATAATCTCACTTGCTCTGTTTGTTATGTTAAACCAATGACTGTTTTCAGCAACTAGTACACTAAATCTTTTCAATTGCTTTATAAGCGTGTTATTTGTATACGTGATAAATGCTGAAGAACACCATCTGAGCATGGCTGGCTTCTTAGTAATAGATAACCCCTTGATGCAAAGAATACAAACAGTCTGTTGTAATATTATTAGGTGAAACTTTGGATGGTATTTTATTTTCTCGCTGAGGAATTGAATGTTGCCATTGCTGCTCTCCAAATAACATGACCTAAAGATCTGTGGAAAAAATAAGATTGCTACTCCTACATGATAATTTAATCTGGTTTATATTCTGATGGGTTTTAGTACTCTCTCTGCAACTGCTTTAAGTTAATGAGTTAAGTATTACATTATAAAAATACATTGTCCTGGGTATCAGGTTGTCACTGCTGACTTGGCTCCATGAGGTTTCAGGAATAATTTTGTACTGGCACAGACCCCAGGACATTTCAGTTTCTTTGGAATGTATTTGCCCTTTGCCTTTCTTTTCTTCCTGAGATCCAGCCTTCTTCTTCCTCTTAAGGCTAAACCTTTACTGATCTAACTGGTAAATATGTATTTGTTATGCATCACTAATCTTAATATTTTAAGAACGTTGTATGATGCTGTGCATCAAGTTCTGAAATTATAAAAAGACAAGTGCATAACAATTGGAGGATTGAAATGAAAGGATAAATTACATGTATTGCGCTCTTCACCTGCACCCAAACTTTTTAATTATTTCATAAGAGCACAAGGATTGTATCTTTTCCCCAAAATAAATTAAGCCCAATTGTAAACATAAGATAGCAAGTTGGACTGAGACAGTAAGACTTCTCTACAGTGTTAAAGAAGAGAGAGCAGAGTGACTCTGAGACTTCCCAGCTTGTTTATAAGTACTGAGTGAAATAAAAAAGATAACTAGACTTAGGATGTGCTTTTTTCTTTCTGTCATCCCTAATAAAATAATGGTTACTTGCTTATGTAAGCTACCAAGTTTATGTAGTCACATGTGAAGGCTATTCATATGCAAGTCAATATCTATAAAATAGAAAAAGATTTTTTTTAAGTATGTTCGACTTAAAAAAACACAACACGGCTACCTGTTCCACTGCTAGTATGCTGGAATTTTGTTCTGCAGTTCCTCATTCATGGAATTTATAAGAAACGGGGGTCTGTAAGCAGATTCAGTCTTGCTACATAATGAGATTCACTGCTGTTTTATCAAATACTTCTAACTTCTCAAATCAAAAGGTTGTCTTATAAGAACATCTTTTTTTGTCAGTAAGAATCCCAAAGTGATTTTGTTATCTACTGTCTGGGAGATTGCCTGGAGCATAGCTCCAGGTTAACTGGGATAACCAGCAATTTCTGTTAACGCATATGAATGACATGCCATTCTTGGGTTTTTCTTCCCCTCCACCCCTCCTTTTTTTTTTAATTCTGATAACTTTGAGAATAGATTTTAGTGTCATTAGTCTATAACTGTAGTAGCAGCTTAGTATTTAGTTAAATATTTTGCTATAAATAAAGCCATACTTCCAGAATCTTTATTCAAATCCTTTCACTGTCCTTTTAGTCACTGTGAAAATAATAACTTATCAATATAGTAAAGTGGACAACTTTGTGAATAGAGTAGACTGTGCTCAGCTAGAAAGAGCAGCTATGACATCATAAAACTTGAGACCTCTTTCTTCTTAACTGGTGCCTGAGTCTTAAAAGGTACCTATTTCTTTGTGTTTGTTTTGTATATTTATAGAATGTAACCATATTTACTCCAGTATCTAAATTAGCTTCTCTATATATTTTTTTTCTGAATTAGTTGGATAATGCTTTGAATACAAGAAAATAGGAACAGCATGAGCAAACTCAGAAGGAATCACTCGCTTCAGCTGCATGAGCCCACAGGTGCTAAATGCAGTTTAATTCAGAAAATGTAAACCAGTAGTTCTAGGAACCATAAACCATTGTGCAAAAGTTGGTCTAAATGGGGGAAAATCCACTCCTTTACTGGGAATCAGGGGCTTACTTTAGAGGGGAGAAATGGATACTACATGAGAAATTCAGACACAGCAGGGCTTACTGGGAGTGGGAAGTATGAGCTGCAGGCAGTTCATGGAAGTTCCATTTGCTGTACTTCTATTGCTGCTTTGGAGGCTGTGCAGACAAGTGTAGTGACTATAGTATAGTACAAAGACTGTAGTATGATCGTGTCAGTCCAATAGAACTAGTTGTTCAACAAAGGTACAGCTGTTGGACCATTAGTTGCCTTGAAAATAGAAAATTTGGTGGAGAATGGGCAAAGAATTTTGAAAGATCATCAAGGAGTAGTGAGGATAATGTATGTGTACTGTTCATACTAGTCAAGGGAGATAATGCTGTAACAGAAGACATGAAATTAGGGAAATACTTGATGCAGAAGATTGTGATTCAACAAGGAAACTGAAGAATTCATGATCTCAAAACATAGGTAAATATGCCTCTAAATTTGAGGCAGTTGAGAGATGCTTATGGAAAATCAGAAATAGAAATTAAATGTCTTGCAGTAGATACTTCAGGTGACACAGATTGTTTATAAAAGTTTTCTTTTTTTCTCAAAAGAACATTCTTGTTAAATCCACTTCTGTTAAAATGAAATTTGTTTTTGCAAATATTTGTTGTTGTAATACCATTTTATTTCAAAGTCTTTGGAAAACTATATATAATAATATAGTTTAAATTTTTTGCACTTATACTATCTTAGTGCTTGTTTTGCTTTTTAGTTTGCTTTTTTCTTCCCCGAAAGGTAGTCTGTGAGAAGACATGAGTTGTACACTCATGTACGCAGTTTGTCCAACAAACTACCTTTCAGAACAAATACAGTTCAGGAAACTAATTATATTTGGAGGTTTGTATGGGCCCAGCAATTGTAATATTTCCTATAAAAATGGCATATCTTCACTTAAAACATTGCAGCTTACATGCATACATAAAGTATCTTTGCTCAAGAGAATTCACTCTTAGAGACAAGCAGGGGAAGGGAGTACAATAAATACAAGAAAGGGGGAAGAAGATGCCAGACCTTTAATCAACCCAAACCATTGTATATGTTTTCATTCTTGAACTAATTGTCAGGGTTCATAATCTATCTTTATTATTATTAATTACTAAAAGACTATGTGGAAGAAATTGGTCATATAAGCAGCTCAGACTAATACATTCAGTGTCAAGGACTTCCCCCCAGAGTTTAGTGATGTGTCAGGTGAGAAGAACATTCCTTGAGCATCTACAAGAGAGGCAGAATGGTGCACTGATACCAAAGTACAGCTGAGAATGGAATCACACAGGAGGAAAGCTGACAAGGACATTTATGTATGAGTGTAGGAGAACACAATGAACAAGTCTGAGACTCAGAAAGAATGACAGTATATATAAGAAGAAGGAAGCTTGACCCATGAGTGCTGGTAGGAGAAGTACCATTTAGTGTTGGGACTTGAGTCACTTGTGGTGACTTCCCCAAAAGGAAACTATAGTTTCCAATGCTCAAACTCATACTTTGAACATGCTTTGGATGCATATGTGTAAACACATGAGAATAAAAGCAGCACATCTGTGTAAAAATGTAAGTGTAAAAAAAATATTTCTTTTTGCCCCACTGTGTGGCATAGGAATGAAGGCCTGTTTGCAAGAGAAAACAGTATTTTAAGGTGATCTTTTTCAGTCATATCTTAGTCATTACCCTGAAAATATTTGGGCATTGGCTGATTGTTTTCAGCTATGATCTCGTACACCTTAGGTCTTTTATTTTAAAAAATTGCTTCTATACTTCTGATGGTAATGTGTAATATAGAATCATATATATGTGTGTTCCTGAGTTTGCTTACGAATTTCCTGTCATAAGGGTTCTTTATTTCTCTGGCATTAGGTCTTAAATGACATAGAGTTTCTAAATGGATTTACTTTTATTGTCAAATGCAAACTTTGAGCAGTACTGTATGTATTTATACAAGCCAACTTTGTTTCTCATCATCTATCAAGACTTCATAGGAAAGATTTAACAATGTGCAAGGAAGCTTCAATCACGCTTTATTAACACCTGTGCAATTTTCACATGGTATGTGCTTCGTGGCATCCACAGGAGAGCTCAGAGTCCAGCAGGGATAGGTATGTAATGCTCCTCAGTTGAAGAAGTACAAGTAGACGCAAGCAGATTTCAGTCCTTAACTTCAGCAAAGACTGGAACAAGCATCAGGATCATTACCCTGAGCACAGAGAGGTCTGTCAGTAAGAGTCTAACATTTCAGTAAATGTCCTGTTGCATTGATGTTGCACAAGGTCTTATTCCATTAATTCCAGTAGGATTACCTGAGCATGCCAAGGTATCACCCAGAACAAAATCAACAAAAACCCATTCTAAAATCTGGCAAGAATAAATACAGCAATAATTGAGAACAAACAAAAAATAAGAACACAACTTTTTCTGTTTTTTTTTTTTTTTGTTCGTTTTTGTTTTTTTAATGTTGAGGAAAAATATCTGCTCAATACTGTAAATGGAATTGAAATCACTATCACTGAAATTTAAAAAAAATTTTCCTTTTTGTCAGTTAAGAAGGAAAGGCTGGAATATTAAAACACTGAAAATAGGGAACTGCAGTTAGTGCAATTTTTTTTTCTTCCCAGACACACATATCCTTGGAAATACTTAATGCTGGCAAGGGAAGGAGAGTCTACCTCTGGTTTTATTGGCTTTTGAATTTACTAGTGATCTTGACCTGCATTGCTAGTTTGAATTCAAAATGGATACGTCTCACATCACAGACTCATAGAATCATAGAATGATTTGGGTTGGAAAGGACCTTAAAGATCATCTAGTTCCAAACCCCCTGCCGGGTGGGACACCTCACACTAGACCACATCGAGCAAGGCTCTGTAAAACCTGGCCTTGATCGCTGCCATGGATGGAGTATTTACCACTTCTTTGGGCAACCTGTTCCAGTGCCTCACCACCCTTGCAGTAAAGAACTTCTTGCCTATCTCTAACCTGAACTTCCCCTCATCCTATCGCTACCTCGCAAAATAGGATAGGATTAGTATTAATAGTGTGTGTGGAAAATGGCATATGAAAATAATAAACTATAATCAAAAAAGCAAATAGAATAATGTATGGATTTCATTTCAGAAATTAAATCTTTTAAACTATAGGTTATTCATTATGAATTTGAAGTCTTTGTGCAAGAAAAATACGTCACTCTGCACCCAAAACCAGAGTTTCCGAATTGTTATGAGAGGAGTTTAAATGAAGGCAGTAATAAATCTGTATAGTTATGGATGAAGTTATGTTACTGCTCTGTTTTTAGAACACAATTGTAGTTACAGATTCATTGTGTGCCAAATTAAAAGGTTCATTTTTAACTGGAGTAATGGATTTTGAAGGCTAGATCAAAGAATTGTTATTAAGTATAACAGTATTCAGAGATCAGGACTTTATGAAGTGATTCTTGCGTTAAACTATATTTTGTACTTAACTGAAATAAAGCAATTGAAATGGGCCAAGATAAGAGTTTTCAATTAGCCTCCTTGTCCTTTTGTCCTGATGAAGAGAAAAACCAGTGTGTGCTTTTAGGGCTGGGAAGTAGTAGTTAAACGTGCACCACCCCTTGAAATTGTTTCTGCTCTCTGAAGCCTCCATTGTCTGAAACAGTGGGAAGCAAGATTCTCAGCGATTGAAAGATGTAAGGGGTGGGGGGGAATCTATGTTAAGACAGATTCCAAATAGCAGCGAATAAAAATCAAGCCATAGATTTAGGCTCTAGCTACTGGAGCCTATTTGAATTTTTTAATCTCATACTTCTGTTTTTATTGTCCACTTTGGTGTATGGTAAGGAAGCTTTCTGAAAAGGATTAATGCAAGCAGTGCAGACTTGTTGGAAAAAAATTCTTTAACTGCATATGAATGAAAAAAAAAGAGAAAATGGATATTATGAACACTGAAATGAAGTGTAACGTTGTGGGTAGCTGTTGCTGAGATGTCTTAAATGAGTATGAAAAGTTTTGCTTAAAAATAAAAGGAAATTTTTAGGATTAAGTTTTTTTATGAAGTGAGAGAGAAATATTAGAGAACTATTAGCTGTACAGACTAAACAGCCATGATGCCATAAAACAGAATCCAATATGTGTGGCAATTTTTTTATAATGTAAAACACTTGCATAATGTTTAGCATACTCTGTAGGTTAAAAAAAAAAAAAAAAATGGAAAAAATATGTGCTCTGCCAGTATGCACAAAGAAAATGAGGAAAGAATTGGGGTCAATTAGATTTTAGAATTTATGCTAGCAAAGAAAATGAACTTGGAAGAATTTGTATCTGCTTTTCTTAATTCTGTTTTGTATTTCTCTTGAGCTTTAGTTGTGTCCCAGAGTGATGAGTAGAATTGGAGCCACCTGTTTTCCACTGGGCCCTGTTTAGTTTCTGTAAGTTCGTAATGCAGCATGCAAGTATTCCTATCAGAGTTATTTGGGAAAGCTGTTGCGAGTTAATAAAAATTAAATAAATGCAATAGCAAACTGTAATTCTGACTAGGTGGCAAAGAAAACCCTACAAAAATGGCTGGTTTATGATGGAAACCTGTGATGTTTCAGGAAAAAACTTGTTTAGTGGTATACAAAAGATTCAGGGTGTGTTAAAAGTTATATCAAAGTATGTTGTCTTACTGACCTGCATTCTTCTGCTCTTATGTTGCTAAGGATGTACTGTGAAGTTCTCAGCCACTGTAACTTGACAAAGTGGCAAGATTTGAGAAGTAGAGTATTGCTTGGGGAGGTGGTTTGGAATCCCCCATCCACAATCTGACGTTGGGATTTGAGTTGCTGAAGATATGGGGGTATATTTCGGGAAGAAATAGTTGGCTGTTTGCAAATGCTGTTGGTCTGTGCAGATAACACTTCGAGAATTCCTGCTATGTCATGGGCATTTTGTGTTTCCTGGACATTAGAGCTGCAAGTGGGTGCAGGAGAAGGCTTTCCTTGGACTTCTATGGCATGTGTTGTAAGGTTTTCCTTCCTGACCCGGTGAACAAACAACTTTCTCTTCTCCCCAAGCCTCCATAAAAAAGTCAGTCTACTATAAACTTATGAAAAGGAAGAACTTGATTTGCTTCCAGGAAGTTTAAATGACTTATATAAGAATCTATATAGGATTCTATATCATTATTGAAAACTTAAGGGTGTGTAAATAAAAATTGATGAAAAAAGTTTTAGTAGTCAGAAACGCAAAACTTCCTTTTGAAGAAATAAAAAGGAGGAGGAATCATTTTCAAGTCATCATTTCAGGGCATCATATTCAAATGAGGGAAAGAAGCTTAAAGAGTCAGGTAGTACTATTCTGTCACAAACATGAAGCAGTAAGGGGAGGAAGAGTTAAAGATAAGAATAAGAGAAATAATTGTGAGTTGAAAGAGAGTATTTCTATATTTTCCTAAAGTTAGGAATTACATAATTTGTGAAGTGTTGTTATTACTGTGCTTAAAAAGAGAAGGATTGTTCATCGCATGCGAGACAGAAATTTGAAGTACATCAAGGGTATGGTAGCTTTCCTGAAATTGGCATTGGCTTACCTGATGGGTAACTCACTGAAAATCTGAGTTACCCATCAAAGCCACTCAAATGTTATTTTAAATAAAGCTGGTTTTAGTTTAAAATAATACTTTTGAAAAGTATTTTTAAATTCAAACCTTATGGGTTTTGAATTAAAAAAAAACCCTAAAACTTATGTGGTTTTTTTGGTTGTTTTTTTTTTTTTTTTTTTAGTTTTTGTTCCTCTTCTGTCCTACAGTTATCATTCCTTGGAGGATCACAAAATTTGTAATGCCGTAGATTCACAGAATGTTTTTTGGAAGAGACCTTTAGAGGTTATGTAGCCCAGTCACCCTGCCATGGGCAGGGATGTCATTACACCAAGTTGCTCAAAGCCCCATCCAACTTGGCCTTGAACACTTCTAGGGAGGGGCATCTATAACTTCACTTGGCACCTTGTGCCAGTGTCTCACCACCCTCATCATAAAAAAAATTCTTTCTAATATCTAATCTAAATCTACCCTTTTTCATTTTAAAACTCTTACCCCTTGTCCTGTCACTACAGGCCTTGGTAAAACGTGCATCTTCATCTTCCTTATATGTCCCATTTTGATTTGTCTTTGCATTAGATAGATGTGGGACATTGTGGCTGCTGCAGCTTACCTAATAGAAATTGTTGAGGTACCAGCTTCAGCCACTTGGTGTATTTTACTCATTTCTGTTGATAACACCATTTTCTGCCCATGACTAATGATGAGTAGACTGTTGAAGGAAAGGTTCTTGGCCTCAGCATCACTGGATGTTGTGATTAGCCATTTGTGAAAAAAAATCACAAATTGGGAAGAAATTACTTTTGGTATGTTGAAATGGATTTGATGATTGGACCACTACGTGAATAAGGAATTGGTTGGATGGTTGCACTCAGAGAGTTTTGGTCAATGGCTTGATGTCAAAGCGCACACCAGTGACAAGTGGTTGTCCTCAGAGTTTGGTATTGGGACTGGTGCTGTTTAACATTTTTGTCAGTAACATGGACAGTGGGATTGATTGCACCCTCAGCAAGTCTGCCAGCGACACCAGGCTGTGTGGTGTGGTCAAGTTGGAGGGAAGGAATGCTTTTAAGACAGGCTTAAGAGGTGGGCCTGTGCAAACCTCATGAAGTTCAACAAGGCCAAGTGCAAGGTCCAACACCTGGACTGGAGTAACCCCAAGCACAAGTACAGGTTGACCAGAAAATGGATTGAGAGCAGCCGTGAAGAGAAGGACTTGGGGGTGCTGGTTGATAAAAACAGATCTGGGAGCTCATAAAGTTAGTAGTCTTGGAGTGCGGATGCACTAAGACCAGTAGATGTCAAACTCATATTGAAAGAAAAGTTCCATAGCCAAGTGTCTTCATACTATTCAACTGAATTTAGTTGCTGGATTGGAAAGGCAAGCTGCCATGAAGCCTAAGAAGCAGAGTTGTTACCTGCAGTGAAGACATCTGAATTAGAGCTATTCATCTAAGCTCCTTTAAAGTCTACTGGGACAAAAATGAATCAAAGGTGTACTTGAATAATGGGTATAACTTGCTTGATATTGAGAAAATCTGAAATTGTTTTGATCATTTGCATCCTAGGATTTTCTGTTGCTCTCCAACTGTAAAAGAAGCATGTCAGTTACCCTGTAGAAGTCCACGTTACATACACTGAAAGCTCAGTGAAAAAGCTTTGCTGCTTCCTTGTTTGCATAACTAAATACCCTATTGAACTTTGATGTTTTTCTAATTTGACTTGAAACTCCTCAGTTTTTTTCAGTTTCTGTAAAAACTTGATTTCTTTTTGTTTTAAAATTTTCTCTTTGCAATATATAAAAAATACACACTCTTAATACTTCCTTATTTTGCTTCCTGAAGAGAAGGAAAACCATTGTAGAAAAGGAAGCTTTACATATTAACGTGTATTGAGTGCAGAAAATCAGAGTCCACCTAGGAAGAGAGAGAGAGTGATGATATATAGTTGTTGATGTCATGGTGAAAATGCCATCTAGTATAGCACACACAAAGGGCTCACTGGAGCGTTCAGGTATAAAGAGCTAGTCTGAATGCCTGTTAAAGAACTAAGTACTGCTGCCTCTGGGATATTTAGTACATGCCTTGCATTTTCTCATTTCAGCAGTTCATATGAGCTATATCTAACCTCTAGGGTTTAAAGAGAGGAGGTTCATTCTAACTATCAAGTTTGAAGATTAACAGTCTTTTGAATTAGTGGATATCCTGAATGCTTTTGCCTTTATATGAGGTGTTTTTATTGCTCCATAGTAAAAGTTCCACTTGGTTGCATAAGTGATTAATTTACTTAATCACCTCTTAGTTCTGTGCTGTATATATTGTGCCAACAAAATCCACTTTTCTTTAACCCTGATATTGTTTCTGTTCCATTCCATGGCTATTGTATGTTAATTTTCTTACTGATACTTTAAAAACCAGTTTTGTTAAGGGATTCATACCTGTTAACTGTTGACCTGTCTCCCCAGTTCTGGGGAGAGAGGAAGATTTGGGAGTGATGACTGACTTTTTGTTACGTCTTTACCTACTTGTAATCAACCTCCCCAAGAGTGAGTAGGTCGATGCTGTTGATAAAGAGTTTACATAGGCTAGACACATTCATTTCAGCCTTTTGCACGTCTTCTTAACACTGTAATGGGGTTGTGAGCTTTTCCTGTGAGAGACTTAGCTGCTTCTGCTTTTCAAGACTGGTTAGGGGAGAAACAGAGAGGACTACTTTCCTCATGTCCTAGCTCCTTTGTCCTGGCAAAACTTAATGCTCATAATTCACAGAGACACAGAAAAGAGTCAGCAAAAGAGACAGCAAGTGGCCTTCTAAATCTAAGATAACATTGCATATTTACAAGTCACAGTTCAGAAGCAAATAATCTTAAAAGTGTAAGAATCTGCATTTTAAATAGTTGTAGGTCATTTTAAATAGTGGTCAATGGTGTTACTACTTACCCAATACCAACTGAGAATGTCTTACCTTGATCATTAAACACCAAAAAATCAGTGATGACCACAACATGTTTTCCATTTAATTGGTAACTGAGGATGGTGGTTAGCTACAACTGCTAAGATAGCCATTTTTAATCTGCAAGTACAGATTGCTTACATCTAAGTTTTTTAGAGCTTTGCTGAGGAGATCTGTTGCTTTGAATGTGTCATGAAACACTAGGAAGTTACAGCAAGCAAGCTAATTTTTAAAAGGATAAATGCATTTGCTCTTAAAATCAGGATTGTAAGTGGCATTTCTCCTTAGGATTACACAGTTTGCAAGTAAATCCTTAGGATGGTGATGGAAAACAGTGAGAGATGAGAACAGTGTTCCTTTTGGCTTTATAATCTGAAGCTGTGTTTCAGGATCATAGAACATGGAAGACTTGTTTTTTTTAGTAGAGGCACTTAAACTAATTATTAACTTCTTTCATTCTGATGAAGAGTGAACAGGAGTATTAAAAAGAGTCTGATACTTGAAACTATCCTGCTAATAATTTGCAGATCTTTGTCATATGGTTATCTCAAAGGCAATTTAAGTTAATTTAATGGTATTTCAAAGAGTGCTTAATTGTTTGAGGGTTGTCTGATCTTTCTATCTGTGTGGATCTGGCAGCCGTACAAAACATTATAACAATGTGATGAAAAGTTTGGCAGAAGAGATAAGCTCTACCCAAAAAATATAATGTGGGGTTAAAAGTAATTTTGCATCTGAAAACTCTTTCACTACAGGTTTTTTTAAACACCAGATCACCTGGTTGTATGAATTGACATAGGTTCAGCAAAGCCTATGAGAATGGATATAAGTCTTCCTATAGGACTTAAGCTTCTTGCCTGACCTGAGGAAAAAAAGCCAACACGTTTTCGTCAGTGAGAAATTAATTATTTGCAATACTCTTATAGTAGCATCAGTTAAATTGTTTAAAATGTAATACAAGTCCTTTTACCAAGCATCTGCTGCTTTTATGTTATCAGTAAACTGTATTGACAAAACATCCTCAAATTTAATAATGTGCAGAATGCCTCGGATAGCCAAGAGGCCTCTTCAGCATCACAGTAACATGAGATACAATTAGGTTTTGGTTTTTTTTTTTTCCTGCTTCATGCTTTGTTTTAGCTCTTCTCTGCTCATCTGCTCAGATCTTAAATACATTGTTTATGTATACATGAATGCTGTGGAGCACTGTGAGCTCCCTTATAAATGTTAAAAGGAGATCTTACAAAGAAATAAGAAAAAGCTTTTGTAATTTTTTCTTTACAGTATTGCTTCAGTTTGACATAATCCACTCTGACTTCTAAGACAATTTTTAAACCCAGGACATCATAATTTCAGGAAAGAAGACAGAAAGAAAATAGAAGTGCTTGGTCAAAAGACCTTGCACGTATATAATTTGAAATGGGTTTCTTATCTGTTCTCCTGGGGGCATTCACGTGTGCTGTATAAACAGATACACTTCTGCTTTCCTAAGGTTCTTAAAACCTGTACTAACACCTGTGCTCTATGATAACAGTAATTTTTTTCTTCAAGAAAGCAATCTCCTTTTGGTCTCTAAAGGAGGGTTCCTTTAGGTACAGTCATTCATGTGTCAGCCAGTAGGAGTCCCAGCCGCGTAATAAGCAGCTCAGGTTTTACTCATGGCCGATCTATAGATATATCTATAAAGGATATATCCTTTACTAGGAGAAGATTGCAGAGGGTAAGCGTTTCAGGTAAAAAATCTTATTCAAATGCATGCTTCCAAAGAGAATAGTGCAACTTTTCAATATGAAAGTGATTTCCAACCCCAAATTTAGGTATCTTGTAGTTATTCTTTTTTTTTAGGCACTGAATTCTTGCTGCTTACAGAAGAATTTTTTGGTACTATGGGAAAAACCCATCAAGCTGCTTATATTTAGGCACCTATAAATATGCTGATGTACATAGATAAAAAAAAAAATGTTTCACCACTATAAGCTAAATTTCTGTATTAATGAAAGTAAAAGTTAAAGGTACTAAACCAGGTTTTTGTGTAGCTTTTGGATTTGAATTAGAGATGGCCAATATAATCATGGCAAGACAGGATGAAGCATTTCTAATTTATGGAAATTTCTATAATTTCTAATAATTACAAACAGATTGTTATTATTGAATGCTTTTGCATATTTATAGGAAGATTATTTTTTTTTGTCATTTTATGCCAAGTAAGTTATTTCACTGCTTGCCTCTTATTTCTCATGTCACATCTTCTTTGCCTGCATTCGTGACACACATATACAACACAGCTAAGAATCATGTAGTGTTGATGCAACATTTTTTGTTTACTGATATGCTCATTCTATCTATAAGTGTAGTGCAAATACATTTATATGGTTGATTAATACATCATCCCTGAACATTTCATATTAAAAAGTCTCAGATTGCCACTTTGTATGTTCCCTCTGGGGATCTTGGATTTTCAGGGTATTGGCTTGTGGAGAAAACACTCTGGAAATCAGAAATCAACTGGCTGCTTCTTTCATTTCACTTTTTGCTTTAAAAAGCAGTCAGCCAGAGCTTCTGCACATGCTGATGTGTATTCAGGTCTCTAAAAGTATGTAAAAGGCAGAATCTGATGCTTCTACTGCAAGCTGCTAGTCTCCAACATAAAAATGCTTAAGTTGCTTCGAAGTTGCTGTTGACAGTGAAGAAACCTGTTGTGTGTTAGTACAGCAGTGATCTCTTAATTTGGATGGTGATCTTAGATTTTTTGATTCACATTTCAAAAAAATCAGAAAATGCAAAGGCAAGTAAAGCCACTGGCCATATGTACCTTTTTTTTTTTTTTCTGCTTCAGCTTTCAAGTGGAGGCTTGAAAAGACCATTTCCACTTGGATTCAATAAATAAAGAAATAAAAACTATTTGTAGAGTATGCTATATTCCTATTCCCTGTAGACTGAGCATTTGATCTTAGCTACCATTGTTATGATAGCTGTGTCCCTCATCTGATTTCTAAAGGTTAGTTTGTGTTATCTTTATCTCTGCAGAGATTTCCTAGGAAGGATCATGACATGGTTCAATGATCATAGTAGGGTTTTTTCTTCTACAATTTGTAATATTAAAAAATACCAGAAGATTACTGTATAGACTTTATCTATGTCCTTTAGTATGTACAAAGAATGGCACAATTGTGGTTGTGCATTGATGTGCAGTGATATGAAACATGATCAGGATTTGAAAAGGTAACACTGCCACAATAAATCTGTTAAAAAAAACTATGCATATGCATCAGATATAGTATTCTGGTAATGTCCTGTGGCACTAGTTTTCATCTCTGAATACAATGATTAATTAACAAATAACTGTGAAAAACTCCGTTAATAATTTCATTTTGTTTGTTCATTGTACTGGGACCTCAAATCATTGAAACACAGTTTGTTCAATCCTTACTTGAGTGATGATTATATTTGAGTACTGGCTATTGCCATTGTGCCTCCTCAGGAGTTTAGGTCTTTAAAAGACAAAAATTAATAATAATTGTCTCAACATCTGGCCAAAATCAGAGAAGTAAGTATTGTGGCTTTTTTTTCTTTCGTAATTCATCCATCTTGTGTAGGTGTTGCATGCACTGAAAGCTTAACTCTGGAGAAATTATTTTAAAGTGTCCATGGACTACAATGTCTTGTTATTGTGTTTATTTTTGAAATTGGGTTCCCCTTGAGTAATTTATGATGTACACTTAAATCCTGCAGGATATTTTCAATAGGTAAGACTAATACTTTTTTAAAAATGCATAGGAAGATTATAATTGTATGTATACAGAAAGTTTCTTGATCTTTTAAAAGACTTCTGAAGAGGAGGACAGCTTGAACAGTAGATATATTTACTTAGACAATGTCCCTAAAAAGTCATTACTGTGTGGAGGAGGGCTTGTGGGGTTAGTGGACACCAGCTTTTCACTTCAAGCAAAGCAGCTGAGTTCTGATTTGGGTCAGTGGTGGCAGAAACTTACTGGGATCCCACCCTGAGCAAATTAAAATTGCTGTTGCTGTGTCATGATTTAATTGGAGTGAGGACGAGCCTCTGATGCAGCACTCCCATGCCTGTGTTCTGACAGCTCATCATGGTTTCCCTTTTTCAAGCCTGCAAGTGCAAAACAGACTAAGCTTGCTATGGTATGCGTTATCAAGTCTAACATTTTTGAAGTTAGTTATTTCACTGCAGTGTGATCCTCTCTATATTTAGAAGTCTTTCATGACTATTGCCATCCTTGCATATCTTTGTAATCAGAATAATTTGATAAGCTTTTGTGTCATTTCACAGATTTGTTTTGTGTGCATTTTACCTGAGTAGCTTCATAACCTTTCTGGTTTTGAGAGGTGAGGTGTTAGCGGTGACAGAATTGTGTTCTTGTGTTCACTTTTTTAGTGCCTTGGGTATGGGCAGGGGTGTACATAACAGAGCTAGGAGCAGCTCTGTTAAGGGTAAGAAGATGTGCAAGAAAGCAAGCTTAATTCCTATGCAATTTAAGAGCTCCTCTTAGGGGCTAACCTGCCTAGGTTGGGAATAGGACATGCTGGTTATTCCTTCATCAGAACAGGCTGGTAGCTGATTTTATTGCAGCTTACTGGATACTTGGTTGCTATTTGCTTGTTCTATTTTAGATTATTTTGAACAGCTATGTTTGTTCTGTAGCTAGCTGATGGGGAGCTCTGAGCACTTAGAAAGAGCTTGTTACTGCATCTCAGCTGGATACTGAAAATTAAACTTTGTGGATTTGTCTTCTACTCTGCTGGGAGCATTGTTGAAAGGATGTGTTTTGGGTTTCTTTTTTCACTTCAGTTTTTCCTTTCTTGTTATTGGCATGGTTTCTAAATTGGTGTGTGCCCTCTGTTTTCTCCTCTGAAAGAGATGCTGGGCTGTCTTTTACTCCTTTATTGATTATTCCATAAAGCCTTTCCCATGAGTATACTGACTTAAATGCAGACACTCAGGGGTCGAAGATAATGTGATATTTTGCTCTAGTTTACTGATGCTAGCAGTTTACAACATATATTGTAGGCACTAATGCAAAGAAATTAAGGCTTGTTAGAGGTTCTGACAGTAAGGCATAAGCTGAGTAAAAGCTGATCCAAACCTTGGATGAGGTTATGCACTCACAGAAGAATTAGGTCTGCTAGTATTACCTGAATAACATGGTTTACAGTTGATTTCAGAAAGGAAAGGATGTAAGTCTGTGTGGTCCTGAAGCACAGTAGATGACACTGTTCAAATGCATGTTTTTGTGAATAGCATTTCAGTGGATAACATTATGAGGACAGTGTGCATTAATGCATCATTGTAGTTGGTACTGTGTTCATCTGATTTGCTACCACATACTCCTGTGGCCAGATTTGGTCTGCTGTTCAGTTCAGTTTTGCCAGGGATATAATTTCCCATGGTGATGGATCCAAAATAAAGGCATTTTGGTTCAAAAAGGTGCTGTTCCTCTCAGTTTTTTAGTCTATGGCTGTGCTGCTGGTGGAGCGCACACTGAAGGTGGCATGCACTGAGCTGGGTCTGCAGACAATCCAAAAGAAAACATGATGAGTGTTTCTCTGGATCAGCAGTCTGATGTGACTGACCTCGTATTTGCTAGACCTGATGCAGGGAAGGTGGCTGTGTGTACATGGGAGGACACTGCAGAGGAGCAGTCCACAGTGAGACTGGATTAAGCACAGCATGAAACTTTGTTCTCTGTTTGCTGTTAAACAAAAGCTGCAAATAATTAGGTCCCAGTTTAACAATTACTGTCTTTATTAGCATTCTGTAAACATGCAGATAAACTATTTTTGTGCATCCATATGTCTGTTTCTGCATTACTGATGTAAAACCTGAACTGACGCTGATAGTGGATATCCGTATGCACAGCTGTATATATAGATGGCATACATCTACATGTATTTCCAATGACTCAGATAAGAATAGGGTTTCAAGACTGATACTTGAAAAAATTGCATAGCTGTGAAATTAACCCAGTGCAGTGAGCTCAGATAAATATTGCTTTTTTTTTTTTTTTTAATTATATTCTGCTGAATAAATAAGACTGAAATGGATCTTATGGCCTTTTGCACTCCATGAACAGAGGCTAATATAGTTTTGTCAGTGTTATTTTGCATACTCCTATTGTTACTGTAGATATGTGTGTATTTCTACAGGCATTTGTGGCGTAGTAATGAAGCATAAATATTGAGAGATTGTTTTTCAACAACTTGCTTTTTATACTAAGAATTTTTAATATGCATTTTAATATGCATTTTAATATGCATGTTTCATTCCTCAGTTTGCCTAAAGAGCAAGATAAAGAATAGTAGACATTTGAAATGATGATTGAGATGATTGAGATGATCCTGAGCTACTTCTAAATGGCTCTGAATTATATGTTAATTAGTGTTGCATAGTTATAGGTCTTCAGTTGATGTATTAGCACAAAAGGGAAAGTGGGATACAAAATTTTCCACCTCTAGCTTTACAACATGTGTCCAAAGTATGTACATGTATTCTGCCTTTTGTGTTATTTTTTAAAATCTTTGTGGGTTGGTTTCGGAGCATATGTTGCACAGTGTGTGGTAATATCTGAACTGAACGATTCCTTGAGGAAGTGCTCATTAGGATTGATATTAAACTAGGGGGAGCTGTAAGGGGGGCAGGCTGCTAAAAGTTAAGAAAATTCTCCTTCTTCTGTCCTGTTATAGATTCTATTTAATAACTAAAATTTCTGACTTGATCCTGCTCGATCTTTTTTGCAAGACTGATGTACTTTTATACATTAAGATACTTAAGTGTCTGAACAATCTTGAACACAACTTCAGTTTTTTTATGTCTGCCTACACTTCCCTATAAGCCTGCACAGTACTTTCTATTAACCATAAGACAAGTTTCTTAAGAATTGTGTTAGTCATGATTTGCATTAGATTTTTTCCGTTTTCCTGTTCCATGCTGCTTTGTAAACCACAATGATTGCGCACAGATAAGAGCACTAGGAGGAGGCTTAATGGTAGTTGTTTTTTGAATCTAGTTACTCAGCTTGGCTCTTGAGCACACCCTCATGGACCTGAAATTATTATCTATCAAAAAATAATTACTCTTACAATAAGTATGGCATCCAAACTGCCTTCTGGCTTTGCAGCTCTTTAGGCCTGTCTGCAGGCAAAAAAAATGTTGTTAGTGGAAAGTAGATTTTGTTATGAGCTAGAAGTGAAGATTCCCTGATGTCAGCCATGTATACCTGCATGAACCTTCAGCCAGTTTTCATGAAGTCTTTGTAATTACTTGGAGACAGTTACTGAATTTTGGCAAGATGCAGAACTCATGGGCAGTTGCCCGAAACAACAGAATGCATGGTTGACAGGTGAATAGAATTGAGCATTGTTATTTGCAGTTATAGGTGGAGGCTTTATTCTCTAGTGTGTGGAGTTTGCCTGTCTTCCTTGGAACTGCTTCATAATAATAGTTCCAACCTGTTGATATGAAATGTAGTATTCAGTTTGATCTTTGCAGTTTTACACATTTTGCAAAAAATGATGCATTAACTCTGCACATATTAAGTAATAGATACACCTGGATGCAATACATCTGATAACATTTTGTTTGTATTAAAAGGCGGAAAGTTACCCTTTAAAAACCGCATTTTTTAGCAGAAAATTTAGCTCAACAAACAAAAGTAAACTTTTTTTTAAAAAAAAGGTTTTATCATAGCCATTTGGATACAGGATACTCTGTCTTGTCAATTGTTAGAGCCAGTAAGTGCTGTCCTCTAGCATCTCAAATTTATGCTACTTTGGAAGTGAAGAAGCATTATCTAGTTGTCCAGCTTCAGCTGAGCTGGTATTTAAACTAAGCAACTTGAATAAATTAAAATGAAGGATTTTTCTATCAACTGATGAAACTGCAAAGACACAGTTGACATATAGCAACCTATGGGTGCTGCAGTAAATTTTCGTCCCAGATGCTTAACTATAGTTTTCAGCAGCTAAAATTTCAAATGCAAACACAGGTATTATAGTATAGCTTCACTGAGAGCTATTTTCTAAGAAATTCAAGGAGTTAAGTTTACTTTTGCTGAAGAAAGACTTTTCAGAAAGCTGCCTGGTCTAATTGCTGCTCTAGTCTGTACCACAGGTTTCAGTATTATAGAATTTACCCAGTTTTTCAGTTTCTTGCGTTTGTGGAGAGTGATCAAGAAGCTTTATAATCTGCACTGCCCTTGATGTGGTGTTGTGAAACTCTCCCATATGCCCATTCCTGTTCAGATTGAAGTTTCAGAGAGTTAGACTTCTGTTGTATGAGATTTGCCTGCTGACTGTAACTAGATACTACAACCTACTACAAGTATGTTATAATAATTACTTTCTTGATCCAGTGATAGAGCATAGAGCCCAAGGTTTCCTTTAATGTTTTAATGTCTGCAAATACATTTATTGGAAGCTCAAATAACTACATGAAATCAAAAATAAAATATGGGACTACTTGATGTTTTTCTTATAGTGATTTAAATAAGAATACACTTAAGCCTTAGTTAACAGTAACATGTTCTTTCTTAATGCGTGTTGTAACATATTTTACAGTAAATATAAAATTTGCTGATAAGTACATACAGTTTTGTGTTTGGTTGAAATATCTATTTGGGGATACCCAGTAAGGACAGGTTAGCCCCTTTTTTCCTTACATTTCAGACCACCATCTCACAAGGGGCTCTGCTTTGGCTCTCCTGCTGCCATTCTGTGGTTGTATGCAATGACCACCTGATTAAAATGAGCGATAACATTTCTTCTTTTAAAGGTGGGGCACTGAGTTGCCATTTGCTACAAAGACTGCTTGAGATACAGAGAAATAAAGGATCAAACTTTTTTTCTGTTAAGAACAGACTATGTAAAACTAGAGAACAGAAATAATCTTCCAGCTACTTCCCATGCTGGAGGAAAAGCAGTTTACGATTTTTTCTCTCTCCTTTTTACTTTTCTTGTTGGAAAGAAAGTCCAGACAGAGTTGGAGAATCTCCTGGAATTTCTGTACACAATTACTCATGTCTGCTGGCACTTTTCTCAATATATCACACACCTGAAGTAAATAAATATTAACTTAGTCAAAGCTCCCATGGTGTGGAAGTAGAAACCCAAGACAATTATTCTGTTTAGCTACATAAACTGATTGTTTTAGAGTTAAACCAAAGTTTACATCTCTTTTGCAAAAAGCATAATTATTAGAGCAGGAGTAACTGAAAAGCCTGCTTTTCAATTCTGTTGAATTCAGTTAATGTTTTTCCTGAAAAAGCTTAATGTGGTGAGATACTGCTATGTACATAAGTGTAGCAAAATGCTACACCATTTCATTTGCAGTGTTACAAGACTTGGACCATGAATATGGAAATACACAAACATATGCACACAAATATAGAAACGGGCTGATCACACAGTAAGAATATTAGGATGCGTGCCATGAGTTCTTTGATGACTGCTGGCACACAGCTTCAGCACATGAATTTGAGTTCCTAAAACCACCTGGTAGGTTGAGTTGAAAACCTTTTGAAAAATACATCAAAAAGTTGCTATGGCGCTGCAGGGGATACTTATGCGTAGAATAAAAGAACTAGTGTAGTGTTCTGTTCAGCAATTCTTCACTCACAAACTTTTCTGAATTCTAAAAGTATTTTGACACTTCTGCATTAAAACACTACTTAGTGCTTAGCATTTTGCTCTAACTCTTTTAAAGTAAAATCAATGTTAAAAACTTAGATTTCTTTCGTTTTTCTTTTGCATCTTTAAAAATAACTTGTAAAAAGTTTTTGATAAATGCATTGGTTCCTTTCCTGAAAGGTACTGTGGGAGCCTGTGAAAGGTAGTAATCTTTTGTATTCTTTTAATAGTATTCTGATTATATTGTAGGGAAAAGGAAAATAGAAGTGCATATATGAAAACCAAGGAGAAGGGAGTTCATACCAATTCCATATGGTAAAGCAAACTGAAGACTGCAAGGGACCAAATTACATGCTATAAGTTTCTATCACTGACTACACATAGACTACAAATTCCAGTTTGAGATGGGCATAGGAAGACCTGTGAAATTTGCCTGTGGCATATCCAGTCCCCTAGATTATCTGTATTGAAATTGTAAAAAGGACACCAATAGTTATTCTGCTTCATTTGTAGCTGCAGGAAGCGTAGATGATATTGAGGTTTTACTTTTTTTTTTCCCCATGCTTTTCTGCTTCTACTCTGACCCAGCTAATTTTGTGGAGGTACTTTTGGCTCCAGATTGGAAATACCAATATAAATACAAAGATTAATAATAATAAATTCTAATTCTGGGTTGTTGGTTTTTTTTAATTTTATTTTGCAAACATAACTAGCATGATAATCATGTAACAAAGGCAGATATTTTCCATATTACGTTATGAAATTATATCTATATTCCAAGCTGTCATTTATGTCAATGTTTCAGTCCTTTTTTAAAGTAAATCAGTGTAACATACTGACTCATCTAAAAAGCTTCAGAATATCCTTGATGCATGAAATGACTTGAGTGAACAATAGGAACACTGTGTGATATGGACATGTAGCGGACAGGAAAAGAGAGAAGAACTGAGACCACCAAGTGAAGTCACACTAGCCTCATTGCTCCAAAAATTAATAAACATGATGAATAATATGCTTTGGCATAATGCTTACGTTTCTTTGAAGAAATCAATTGCATTTTTTTGTTATGTCCACTCCTGGTTATTTATACAAGGCAATTTTACTGGACATTTTAGGTAAGGAGCACAAAATCTCAGAATGAGCTGGAAGAGTGTTCTTAAGTACCTAAAGCATGTTTTCAAAAGGGATGTTAGAAAATTTTATGAAAAGAAGAGCTTTGTTCATGTAAAGACTTCATCAAAAGCTGTTTTTTCCTTAGTTTCCAGTTTCTATTTATTGCTTGCTGTTAAAAATGTACCTTTTTTTCTATGGGTTATCTATCTTCAGATTTTAAGTATAGGATTTTCTTTTTAATTTTTCATAATGTTAATGTTCAGTTAACCTTTAAAACATTTGCTGAGTATGCAGTTTGAACATATGAAGTATTGTCATAGAGCCTGCTTTTTAGATCTCATTTAATTTTCTTTTCTCTTTTATGCTTTTTCAACACAGTATTTAAAAATGTTGAAATCAGAAATAGTATATTTTCAGAAGAGTTTCTTTTATGTCCAGGTCAAAGTAATATTACTGCCTGCATTACACAGAGTTTACAGAAGTCTCTTGTATTAATGTTGTTTTCTTTGTCAACTGATCTGATGAGTCCATCAGACAGGATATTTTGACAAGAACATTTTTCCAGAGAAGTCCATTGATAGGGGCATCCATCATGTTTGGATTCTCTTATATACAGTTTCTCTGTATGTTAGACTGAATTTAAAGTCCACAATCAGGTGAAATTGTGGTCATTGTTAAATAGCAGAGAATCTAGAATTTAAAGTATTTTCTAATTAAATAGCCAACATCCCATGATTATCTCGTTATTTAGAGCAACTATCCACTTGCATGGTTTAATTGTCATTTAAAATGATGCCAAATACAATTGAATGATGATCTGAAATGTGTGAGAGATGTTTTCAAACCATTGTTTGAGTGGTTCTCAGACCAAGCTTTTGAGTGTGGCATCTATTGTAAATAGTAAAAAGCATTTGTCTGAAGTCCGGTGAGCTAATAGTTGTTAATAGGCATACAAATGTGAAGACTATAGGGCAATAATTAGTGCCCTGGCAGCTGTCATATGTGAGTATCATCAGTTGTAAAGGACACTTCCATATTCTTACAATAAGGACAGCAGCTATTTTATAGTTTCTGGAATTCTCCTCCTCTATCTTGTAAGAAAATTCAAGAGAATAAGTATTGAAGAGAACTTTGTGTTTCGTGTACTGAAGTTTTTTAGTTGGAGCACCTCCTCTATGAAGACAGGCTGAGAGAGTTGGGGTTGTTCAGCCTGGAGCAGAGAAGGCTCTGTGGAGGTGTTAGAGCAGCTTCCAGTGCCTAAAGGGTGCCTACATGAAATCTAGAGAGGGACTACTTACAAAAGCATGTAGGGATAGGACAAAGGGGATTGGCTTTAAGCTGAAAGAGGGTAGATTTAGATGAGATACTAGGAAGAAGCTGTTCACTGTGAGTTTGGTGAGATACTGGAACAAGTTACCCAGAGAAGTTGTGGATGCCCCATCCCTGGAAGTATTCAAGGCCAAGCTGGATGAAGCTTTGAGCAACATGGTCTCGTGGAAGGTATTCCTGCTCATGGCAGGGGTTTGAAAGTAGATAAGCTGTAATGTCTGTTCCAACACTAGACATTCTAAGATTCTACGATATGAAGAGAACTGTTTCTATCAGAATACGTGTAATCGACCTAGGGTTACTACTCCACTTTCCACCCTATCAGATATTGATATTTACATGTGTAAACTAAGCCAACACCTGTTATGAGTTATCAGCATAACCTGCTGTTAGCATAATATTTCACACAAGTTTCTGTGTATTATTTCTGCTTCCTTGCTGGCATCTGGAAGGCACTTTAGAGCTGTGTTTATGATGTTTGTATAATATTTACATACTCTCTGTTGAACTACATGAAGCACTCCAGGCTTTCATTCTCAGTCGCACCTGACACAGTCTCTTACGGTTGACAGCAGATCATAGTGCCTAGGAACATAAAAGCAATTGTACAGCATTTAAGTTTAGGAGCTAACCTTGTCATCTAGCTCAGGTTTACCTGCCACTCATCATCTTGCATGCGCCGTCACACCAGTCCTCCTACCAAAGCATCCTACAAAGAGATTGAAGTCAGCATTGTTTCCCCTTTGAAAGGTAAGCAAGACAAATGTCTTCACAGAGACCAGATTTTCATGGAATATGATCATTAGTGGTTGCTTCTGTTTGGTTATCTTATTTTCTAGATAGAGTTTTGTATCCGAGCAGCTGTATAATTGAGCAATTCTGCAGATTACTGGAGTAAAATGAGACAATCATGTCCAAAGGTGCTGCTTTGGTATCTTCTATATGGTGATCTTACCAGCAACAGCATTACCATTAGTACTGTAGCCACTAGTGATACGTTTAAGATGCGCCATCTTCTGTGACTTTGTTTAAACAGTCACATATATTTGCTATTTAGAAATGCTCAAATTACTTCAAGATGCTGCAAGTAAATAATGGCTTTTTAAATTATAATAAGCTAATTAAGTAAAACGTATTCTAAAACCTCCACAGGACTGATAAACAAAGTGTTATTTCTAGACAGGCAACAAAAAGAGTGTTCACTTAAACATTTCTGTGCATGCTTTCAAATTAAAATTAAATTAAACGTATTTTTAAGGCCATAAAATTAAATATAATAATCTAAGTGTTGTTTTCTGTGAGTAGAACTCAAAGCTTTAATCGTTCTTTCAAAGGAAACAAGAATACATCATTCTGTCATAAATAGACTGTATTATTGTTCTGTCCTATTTCAACCTACACGGCCAGAGAAAGTGTGCATGATCAGAGTTTCATAAAAAGGAAAAGCTTAAATTTTCTTCACTCTCTCTCTTTAATGCTCTTTGGGATTGAATCCATTAGTAGCCAAACAAAGCACATCTGTGTTGTTGTCCCTACTGACTGTCAGCATACAGTACATTCAAATATTGCAGCCAGAAGGCATTTTACAAAAACAGCTTTCAAGATGTGCTCTTGAAATGTGTTTGTGTACTCATTATGCAGCGCTATCTTTTGTCAGTGGGGAGTTCTGTAAATAAAGCATCAAGGTCTAATATTGCAGTAGCTGATAGCAATAAAGCAAACTAGAACCGAATAATCCACTTTACGCAACTTCCTTGTTTACAACTGTGACCAGTGTATAGGAAAAAAGTGTAAAGACATTTTTTTTGTTATTTTTTTCAAAACTTTGGAATATCTAAGGTGGCTTTGCAGGAGGAAATGTAGTAGGTATTTATAAACATAACAGGATTGACAACAATCTGCTACTTTAACTACCTCATGTTTGACCAGTTTGAGTAAAATATCTCTTGCATCAATATACATACATGGAAAGAGTACAGCTGCCTGGAATTTATAGCCCTTTCTGTTCCCAAACTCAAAAGAATTGCTAGTCCCAGAGTCCCATTGTGAGACTGGTAAAAAGGAGTTCTGTAATTCACATTCTACAGGTTAGGAAAACAAAATGGGTGCTTGAATATTTTGGGGACATACACAGAACTATGTGTGAACTCTTGGAGTTTAAACAGTGCATTAGACCATCTTTTTTTTTTTTAAATATATTCTTCTTGTATCAAAACCGGTACTTGCAATTTATGAGATTAGCTTTGAAGTATTTAGTTCCACTCAAAATATAAAGGAACGAAACTTAGCATCGGTGCACATATTTTCTCTAAGTGCTGCTTTATAAATGAAAGTTAAATGCTATTACATCACAGTATTATTGGATGGTATTTTAAGAAAAAAGTCCTGTTAATTATTTTTGCTACATATTTATAAAATAATACTATGCAATAAGCACAGAACATGAAATAATACTAAGGTTTAGAATACCAAAACACTGCAAAAGAGAAAAACAACAGGTGCAGCGCTGCACTTTGGCTTTTCAGAGAAATGCTTGCTTAAAGGTACTTACCTCTTCAATAACTAGTTTAAGAAGGAAACATTTTGATGAGATGAGCTTCTTTTGTACAAGGAGCGTTCATTAGAGATCTTACAAAGGTGGACTGCTTCTGCTGCATTCACATGAATGAATCTAGCAGTACGGGAATATCCCCCTGACTTTTCAGTACCGCTGCCCTATTTTTATACTCAGTAAATGTGCTTTTGCTGAACCTAACAATAATATCTAATGGAGACTGCCTTACAACTGGGCATTGAACTTCACTTTTTCAAACCTTTGTTGGTGGGACACTGGTTTCTGGATTGCTATTCTGTTAGCACGATGAACTAATTGACCTAGCAGGACTCCCTGTGGAATTGCAGCTTCTGCTTAGATCATCAGGAGTACAATTTGTTGTTTCATTTCCTTTTTGAGTCCCATCAGGGAAATTGGATTGTGGAAAGACTACCTACTGGGAGCTTTCAGCCCTCATGACTGAATAAGTAACTTTATTTTTTTGGTACTGTCTTAATTAACAACAAAAAGGAGACTTTGTTATGAGGGAGTCTGCTGTGATTTTGATACAGATGACTAACCCTGGCTACAGGAACACTTGATCCACATGGCCTCCTGGAGGCTGGGGCCCTGCGCAGGTGCAAAGTTAACACAAAGCTTCAACAAGCTCTAAGTGCTGTATTCAGGATGACTTGTCAAGTGTTACTAGACCATCACCAAGACTGAAGTCCTGCAGGTATTAACTGTTTGGGAAAAACACGCCTGGGTGAGAGGTCTGGCTTGTCTAGACTTTTAATTAGTAACATCAATTAACATTAATTGCTCAAAGCATTTTGTACTTCTCTGGGAAAAGATATGGCCCTTAGAGTTTTCTGTGCTCTGACATCATAAAACAGGGATGTGATCTTATTATTAAAAAGGTTGCCTGGTTTTTATGAACAGAACACGCACATTTGCACATCTCGTATTTTTCCTGGCCCTGAGCTATATTCTTTAATATATGCTGAAAACAAATCTGTTTAAATTTTCATCTTTGCACTACTAGGCTTACTTTTCCCCAGTCTTTTCAAGTTCACTTTTGTGTACATGTGAAAATGAGTGATTTTGTAGCTGTTCACTAAAAGGAAAAATTCCTAGGTTTTTCTAAGGAAACAGGTGCATAAATTCTCCTTTTTGAATGTTTCATGATGACAAGCCTTTTCAGGGTACCAAGTTCCAAAGAAAAAAGCATGGGAAAAATAATCCCACAGAAAGCTAAACTGGTGTGAAGGCACTTTCCTTAGCATAACTGTTCTCTGTATTCTCAGTTGTGAAATATAGCATTTTGAAGTAGTAACCTTGAAATAGTAATAGCTGTAGATTTACTGTAGGAAGCAGAAGGCCAAGGACAGATGGCATTAGAGAGGCTGTGTCCATGATATACATAATATATACATATATATTCATCATAAAATAAAATTCACAGGGAGGAATCAAATTTTATGTTTTGTTTGACAGAAGTTCTTACTACTAAGCTTATGAAGTAAAAATAATTTATGATGTGGTACGATTTTGACTTCTGTGCTGATTTTTTAGAGGTTATGGGACTGAGCCTACTATGAATAGCAAGCTATTCCCTGCAGTTCATTCAGGGAAGGCTTTGCTGTCATGAAAGACAGCAGATTCTACCTCCATCAGTAGAAAGACATTAGCAGCCATCTTAATTTTGTTTGCTCCTGTGCCTGAATTTGTTCTGTGCTAATGTGATTCTGAGTTCTGAAGTGAAATAATGCTTTGTTCTCAGAAAATTATAAAAATCAGGCAGCATCTCCAAATTCTCCTTTCTTTTCCCACTTATTCTCACTATGCTTTTTTATAATCCCTCTTCATTAGTTCTGAATGTCAGATGTGAATATGCACAGAAAATACTGAAGTGTCTCCAGAAAGCACTTAACTGCCTTGTCCATTGCCATAAAGCAGATGTGCAGCGTGCCAGCTGCTGTGCTGGGGGAAGGAGCAGGATGGTGGGGCTGGGAGGTGGGAAATGGGGCAGTGCAGCAGCATGGCTTCAGGAGAGCAAAAGGGAAGGAAGGGGTAGGATGGTGAGCAAGGCCAGCTTAATCTTTGTGTCTGAAAGGACTTAATTTTTTGAATATTCCTGGAGAAGACAGGATACAACTTTCTTCAAAATTGAACAATAAAGATGCAGGTTAGGTTCTGGAGCACAGCATTATTTTGACATGCTTATTGGTCATGGCTCAAAATTAAATGTGCTTATTTGGATGTTATGGGTTAAGGAATGCCATTTCCCAGTATTTGTATATAGCCACTCTGTGGCTTTCATGCTCGTTGTCTTTCACTTGGATTCCTCAGTTTCATCTATAAAATATACAGGTACTTCAAAGTAGGAGTATATCAGAAAAAATTCTGTTTGAAAAGGCTGGAAAAAGGCACTACTGCCTGTAGTGCAGAAGTCGGGACTGGAATTTTGTTGAGTGCCATTTAGTGATGGCTGTGGTGTGTGGTGTATGGTGTTTGGTTTTCTACTTTCTTATTCCAAATGGATAGTGTGTCTCTACTGCTGAGTTTTAATGCCTATCGAAAGACTCTCTAACAATGTAGTGGACAGTTTTTTGTTAGTGTTATGCCTATTTTTCTGTATTTGGACCTTTTGGCTAAATAGATTTTAATTCTGATTTGTGTTATATACAAAGATCCAGAAATACAACACACAGCCAAACATTCTTTTCAAAGGAGACAAACATCTGTGAAGGTGATCTTTGGACACAATGAAACATCTTCCGTGCCTGAATTACACAGAATTATATGTGGACTGCCAATCACATTCTTACAAAAAATCTGCTGTCATTTTCATTAGATTTAAATGGAAATTATGTAAAATATGACATTTCTTTGGCTTCCATTTGAGAAATTTGTAGAAATTATGCATATCAAAAATCTTACTGATAAGTGCAATCTTACTAATCTTACTAAGACCAGTGGATCTCTTGTAGGAGGAAATTCACTTTAGTTTTGTAAATATTAGCAAGGGGTTTCACTTTTACAAGTTGGTACCTAGTTATCATCCCGTTCTCATGCAGCTTCAAAACTGAGCAGCTCTCCTGTTTGGTGAGCTCATTGAATGCCTTCTAAGATTTTTATTTAGAAAAGTTGAGCAAAAGCATCTAGAAATTTATTGAACAGATCTGGCCTAGGCCGAGAATGCATTTATATCAGAGAATTTCCTTTTTTTTTTCATTTAAGGAAGGTTGCTAATCTAGACTCTTTTGCAGAGAAGGAGAATATACGTGTGTGTCTGTGTGTGTATAGACATATATCTACATATATATATATATAAACACATATATATTAATATGGATCAAGACTTTTTGCCTGGTTGAAGTTATCAGTTTCATCAAAAAACTTATTATCTCTATGTTACGTGTTGCCAAATAAAACAATAATCACAGTTTCCAGGCAAATAGATTAGCAGTCCAAAATACTCCTTTGAGATCTGCAGATCCTTAGGCTCAGTCTGTGGGTGAGTGAGAAATGATGTCTTTAAAACATATTTACTTATCCTTGATGGTGTACACTAAGAAGTGTGGCTGGTCTTGGTGAAAGTTAGGGAAGCCATTGCGAGTGTTAGCATTATGTTGGCTGTGTTTCTGTCCCAAGTAGCTGTATTCCTAATACATCTGTCTGTGTGTGCTGGAAAATCTTAAATGAGACTGGGAATCTGGCGAGCAGTACTGCACTGTTTCTAATTAAAATCTTGTATGTCACTTCCATGATACCCTGATTGAGCCACAGAGACATTTTCCTTTTTGATAATTAGTTCTGTCTACATGCTGCATTCTGCATGGCTGGTTTATAAAGGTGCAAAATAAACATATACTAAGATACAAGAAACCTCTACATAGGGAATTTTGAGAAGTATTAGTGTTGTTTGCGTATGTGATGGAATTTTCCAAACTGTCTCTTTTTTGCTGCCGATGGTGTTGCTTCTTGTTTTACCTGTCTCTGAAGAAATCTACAGTTGAAATTCTGATGTAATTGTGTTTTAATTTATGCCAGTAATTTTCAGGCACCAGGACAAGAGGTACTTAAAAAATTGCAAAGGAAAAGTAAAGGCAAATACTTGCTATTGTATGAGAACAGACATTAATGTAAATAATGCTATTAAGAAATCCAGTATATATATGCACACAGGAGATTTTGTTGCCAAAGAATTTCATATTCAATTTTCATTTTCTTTTTGTCTTTAATCAGATACTTTGATCAAAGCAGGCAGCTTGCCAAATAGTGTTTTATCTTATGACAGAAAAACTAATGTAAAATATGAAGTAATTAAATTTGAAGCACTTCATAATGAGGTGAAGAACTGTATTCAAGAGGTGCTGTGAAATGCAGTAATTGTTCATGTTCATGGGGTATTGTATTGCCTTCTGTGGCAGGTATTTTTTGTTCCTGTAAGGTCAATATCAGTAATTGTAAAAGTTGCTGACTTTTTTTTGTTTCAGACATTCAAAGTTTTCTGGTTTTATAACAGTATTGCTGAGGGTTGGTACATTGCTGGTTTGAAAAAAGAGAAGTCAAATTTGAGAAGATCCTTTATAGTGTGTATAAAAATGCATTAAAATTGCAACTTCCTTTCTTATAGTCTTTTTAATGTAATTCTACTTTCCTCACCAACTCACTTGCAATGCAGAATTTCATTCCTGCTAAAAGAAATCTATGATGTAATTTTTTAGAAGAATTTTAAAAAAAAACCAACAAATTGTGTGAGTAGTAGTGTGCCTGAGAGGACTTTTAAGATGCCACATAGCTACGTGTACAATGTAGCTTGACATTACTGAGCTGTGTCCTTTACAGCTTTCTGTCTCAAGAAATCTTAAAATATTTGTATAGAGAGCATTAATAATAACTCATAACCTAATGCTGTAGTTTTGTGTTTCTGAAGCAAGTCATCTGTATGCAAAGCTAGCAGAGTTCCTGTAATTATTTCTTCCTGTGTTTGATACAAGAGATAAAAAAATGTCTTTCAAGCCAGGGGAATTCCGAAATAATTGTCCTTCTCATATTAATTACAGGTTACTTTTCAGTTCAGAGTTTCCTCCCCTCTTCCACCTCAGTCTTGTTTGGTTTTGTTTCCTTGAGCCTTCCCTTCTGCCTCACTGGACAAAGAAGGTTAGAAACATTGTGATTAGTTTATATATAATAAAACAACTGTGTTGTGAACTTGCTCTACTCATGAGAGTTGTGAAGTCTTTTGAGACTGGTCAAATAACTCCACTCAGTCCTGTTGTTTCCATTTAGATGGAGTCCTTCTGTAGTGTGGCAACTTTTTGTTTTCTTGAGGCGTTATCACTGGTGCTTGTCAGGCTTTGGACCCACAGAAGCAGCCACACACCAGAGCAGTCTTTGTAATCTATGTTTTGTATAGGTGCTTCTTTAATGTGATTTTATTGTTTAATTGAGTGGACATCTTTGAACCATTTGGGTGTAATGATCTGCTAATTTTTATTCACTTCTATGAACATTTTAAGTATTTAGTAAAACCTCATATACAAAACTCCAAAGATATATTATTGTTTTATATTAGCACTTAGATGCTTAGTGTATAGACATTCTGGTTAATCTTTCATAAACAAATAAAACCAAAGAATCTAAATGGCATCATTGATGTAAAGATTATGAGAAAACAGTTTCTTAGAGTACTTATTCTTACATATTTATTTACGTATTTATATTAAGTTGATTTCTATTGATTTTTGGCAGGGTTGACAAAGAATCGGTTTAGATGTGGAGGAGAAAAATATGAAGGCAAAAGGAGCTTAAATCTGTGTTTTACTAAATTAGCACCAACTGTTGGTTTAAATTGTGTTGTAAGTACAAATAAATACTAATGCCGTCATTACTTAGTGTTTATGGTGTGTAAGAAGGCATACCACTTAAGCAGGAAATATTCCTGAGTTCACACAAAGTAGCATGGGCAGGCAAAACTGCTCAAATATTTTTAAATTGTAGGGAAGAAATTTGTGACTTGACATGTGCGTTCTTTTGAGACTTTTTTTGTTGTGATTTTCTGGCAAGTTTTGGCTTGAACTGAACACGTTTCTTTGCTGTCCCTTCAGCATCCCTTAAACAACAATCATTCTCCTTCTGTCTGTTTCACAGCTACTCAGTACTGAGAAGACCCTCCTTAGTTGGTCTGCAGGAATATATCACATATCACGTCATATGCAGTATCTCCTGTAGCAAGATCAAGTTCCCGGAGATATATACATCTTTTACACTGAAATAGGCAGTTCCCACAGATTGTTCTGTCTTGTACTTTCTGTACTTTCAGAGGATTGTTTTGTACTTACAGAGCAGTGCTATCACTACTTCATTGATTAACTGATGTTTCAAGCTGATTGAGTAACTCACTTAGATAAGAATTTTAACAAGATTTAATTTAAACTCCAAATTACATTTTCATACACCACTAAGTGCCAGTTGCCATGTGAAATAATTCTATGGTGGAAATTAATTTGTTTTAAGAATACGTTTGAGGAAAGTGTTACAAGCATAATGCAGTGAAGTGTATTTAATCTTAGACATAATAATCCATGCTACCTCTTTCTGTACTGATAGAATTTTGTTGGCTCCTTTGCATCTTTACCTGGATTTGCATTTTTTCAGTTGTTGATAAAGTCTTTCTTGGTGCCTAATTTCTGTTGTATGTGTCAAACTACACATACACTTTGGGCCAGCACTAGAGAGTTGACCAGATGCAGCTTTGACAAAGATAACTGCATTTTGAAATTTTGCATGTTGCCCTACAGAGAATCATCCCAGGCTGAAAGGACAATTTGGTACCTGGGCTTTCCGAGGAGAAGCATGTGTGCCAGTAGAGAGGCAAAGGTGTCTATTAAGCAATGGAAGAAACAATAAAAAGTAGGGTTTAATTCCCAACACCTTTGAGACTTCTGGCATGAACAGCTTCAATTTTCTTTCTTCTTGTTTCATCTTTACACTTTTTCTCTCATCTACCTGAATCCCTTTCTTGCTGTTCATTTGTTAAGTGCTGCCAGGCAGTTCTGTCTTCCTTTCAGTTGTGGCCTCCAGATACCACTGGATCCAGGTGAAAAAATATAAATATTATTTATACATAGGAATATTGGTATATATTAAGCAGAAGTGAGCTACCTTAGGGCTACGTTTGAAATATATGATATATGTATAGCTACATTAGGAATCAAGACCACCCAGTGAAGCAATTTTCAAATGCCAGTGATTGTCACTGGACCTCATTCAACCAAGGGTGGAGGGGCTTTAAGGCAAGGCAAAAGATTAGCAGAATACTAATTTGGCCTAAAATGCATAATTGTAAAGCTGTAATTCAGTAGCCAAACTAGTATTTCTATCCATTTACCAACTCACCTAACAGCAAAGGACTACAGACTATTAACTCATATTTGTACTAATCCAATTCCAGGTGCACACGGCATATTTTTGTAGTAATAAATATTGAATGGTGTATATTTTAAAGAGCAGTGTGTGTCTTAGCATTCTTGGTAGGGAAAAGGAACTCATAAATTTTAGTCTTGGCACTGATGTTGATTCACAGCATTGCTATGGGCAAGTTACTTAACTTCTGTCCGAGTTTCTTTAGTCATAAAATAGAAATAACAGTACTTATTTTCTTGCTTCCCACAGGAATTGAAGGAAATTTTAACATTTGTGTAACTCTTCAGAGACTATTAGTTAAGTGTCCATTTAATCTTTTAGTTGTATTCAAAATAAACATATCCAATGTTATTTTTAGAGAAATTATTTACAACACTTTTGCAAATCTATTCTGTTTGATAATTTCCTCAAGTAACAATCTTTCCATGGTAATAGAACATGGTGTTTCCTTGTAAATAAATGTCATGGTTTAAACTAAGTCAGTCACACAGCTAGCTCTCTCACTCCCCCTACCCCTTCCTCCCCCCCTGCTCCCGGAGGGATGGGGTGGAGAATCGAAGGAATGTAACTTCCACGAGTTGAGATAAGAACAGTCCAGTAACTAAGGTATAGCACAAATCACTGCTGCTACCACCAATAATAATAATAAAGGAAATAACAAGGGAAGAGAATACAATCCCTTACACCCACCGACCGATACCCAGCCCGACTGAGCAGTGATCTAGCCCTTCTGGGTAACTGCCCCCAGTTTATATAGTGGGCATGACATGCTGTGGTATGGAATACCTCTTTGGCTAGTTTGGGTCACGTGTCCTGTCTCTGCTCCCTCCCGGCTTCCCCTCCTCCCTGGCAGAGCATGAGACTCAGAAAGTCCTTGGTCAGAGTAAACATTACTGTGCAACAACTAAAAACATCGGTGTTATCAGCAAGGTTCCCAGGCTGGGAGTCAAAACCACAGCACTGCACAAGCTACTAAGAAGGAGAAAAATGACTGCTACTGCTGAACCCAGAACAGTGGTGATTGGTGACTCCATCCTTAGGAGAACAGGGGGCCCCATATGTTGGCGTGACCAGACTCACAGAGAAGTCTGCTGCCTCCCTGGGGCTAGGGTAAGGGACTTCACCAGAAAACTCACTTGTTTGGTAAGGCTTAACGATTACTACCCTTTATTAGTCTTCCAGGTGGGCAATGAGGAAATCTCTTCAAGAAGCCTGAGGGGATTCAAGAAGGGCTTCAGAGCCTTGGGGTGACTGGTTCAGGGTTTGGGAGCCCAAGTACTGTTCTCGTTTCTCCTGCCAGTTGTAAACAATGACAATGGTAACATCAGAAAAGTTTCAGTAATTCCTGTCTCTGTGACTGGTGTCAGCACCAGAATTTTGGGTTTTTTTGACCATGGGTCAATCTACACAGCACCAAGCCTGCTAGCGGCAAATGAGGCATGCCTGTCCCAAAGGGGGAAAAGGATTCTAGCCCAGGAGCTACTGGGGCTTATAGAGAGAGCTTTAAACTAGGTTTAAAGGGGGAAGGGGATATCACCAGGCTCACTAGACATGAGCCACAGGGTAACATGATGCTGTTGGAGTCCAGATCCACAGGGCAACTTAAATGCATTTATGTCAGTGCCCGCAGCATGGGCAACAAACAGGAGGAGCTGGAAGACATTGTGCAGCAGGGAAATCATGACATAATCACCATCAGAGAAACGTAGTGGAATGATTTGCATGACTGAAGTACTGCAATGGATGGCTACAGGCTCTTTAGAAGGGAAAGGCAAGGAAAAGGTGGTGGAGTTGTGTTGTATGTCAGAGAGTTCAGGCCTTGAACTCAATGTTGTAAGTGAGAAGGTTGAATGTTTGTGGGTAAAGATCAGGGGGAAGGCTAACCAAGCAGATATCCTGTCAGGAGTCTGTTATAGACCACCTAGCCAGGATGAAGCTACAGATGAAGTGTTCTTCAAACAACTGGGAGAAGTTTCAGGATCACTAACCCTTGTTCTTGTGAGGGACTTCAACCTACCAGATGTCCACTGGAAGTACAACACAGTGGAGAAGAAACAATCCAGGAGGTTCTTGGAGGGTATGGAAAATAATTTCCTAATCCAGCTGGGGAGTGAGTCAACTAGAGGAGATGCCTGGCTAGATTTGTTGTTCACAAACAGAGAAGGACTGGTGGGTGATGTGATGGTTGGAGGCCTTCTTGGGCAAAGCGGTCACTAAGTGATTGAATTTTCAATGCTTGGAGAAGTTGGGAATAAGGCCGGCAAAGCCTCCACCTTAGACTTCCAGAGGGCTGACTTTGGCCTGTTTAGGATGCTGGTTGACAGAATTCCTTGGGAAACATTACTAAAGGACAAAGGGATCCAGGAAGGCTGGATGCTCTTCAAGAATGAAATCCTTAAGGCGCAGGAGCAGGCAGTCCCTAGGTGCCAAAAATCAAACCGCTGGGGAAGAGACCAGCCTGGCTGAACAGGGAGATCTTGCTTGAACTGAACTGTGGGGAGGGAAGAATTTATCACCTGTGGAAGAAGAGACTGTCACCCCATGAAAAGTACAAGGATGTTGTTAGGTGAAGGCACAGCTGGAACTTAATCTGGCCACTGCCATAAAAGGTAATTAAAAGTATGTTTTCAAATATATTAGCAATAAAAGGAGGGCCAAGGAGAACCAGCATCTTCTACTGGATACTAGGGGAAACCTAGTGACTGAGGATGAGGAAAAGGCTGAGATACTTAATGCCGCCTTTACCTCAGTCTTTAATAGTCACATCAGGCAGCCTCAGGGTACTCAGTTCCCTGAATTGGATGTCAGAGATGGGGAGCTGGTTGAAGTCCCCATAATTCAGGAAGAAATGGTTGGCAACCTCCTGCAACCTTAGATATACACAAGTCTATGGGGCCAGATGGGTTACACCCAAGAGTGCTGAAGGAGCTGGCAGAGGAGCTTGCTAAGCCGCTCTTCATCATATATCAGCAGTCCTGGTCTAGTGGGCAGGTCCCAGATGACTGGAGGTTGGCCAGCGTGATGCCTCTCTAAAAAAAGGGCAGAAAGGAAGACCCTGGAAACTACAGGCCTATCAGCCTGACCTCAGTGCTGGGGAAGGTCATGGAGCTGATGATCCTAAGTGAGGTCATAAAGCAGGTGCGGGGAAAATGGAGGGATCAGGTCCAGTCAGCATAGGGTTATGAAGGGTTATGGTTCATGAGGGAAAGGCTGTAGACATTGTGTATTTGGACTTTAGTAAAGCATTTGACACTGTCTCCCAAAGTATTCTCCTGGAGAAATTGGCTGCCCATGGCCTGGATAGGTATATTCTTCACTGGGTTGGAAACTGGCTGAATGGCCAAGCCCAAAGAGTGGTGGTGAATGATGTCACATCTAGTTGGGGACCAGTCACTAGTGGTGTCCCTCAGGGCTTGTTGTTAGGGCCAGTGTTGTTTAATATCTTCATTGATGATCTGGATGAGGGGGTTGAGTGCACCCTCAGTAAATTTGCGGATGACATCAAGTTGGCTGGGAGTGTTGATCTGCTGGAGGGTAGGAAGGCTCTGCAGTGGGATCTGGACAGGCTGGATCAATGGGCTGTGGCCAGTAGTATGAGGTTCAATGTGGCAAAATGCTGGGTCCTGCATTTGGGCCACAACAACCCCATACAATGCTCCAGGCGTGGGGAAGAACAGCTGGAAAGCTGCTCAGCAGAAAAGGACCTATTTGCTGTGTTAGTGTTTATCGGCTGGGGGCCTTGGGCCAAGGTTCTTGTTTCACTGTACTTTATGTCAATGACTTGTAATACGGGCAGGCTCCGGCAGCAGGGCGGGATGGACGTGGCCGTGGACTTGTACGCGGCCGTCCCGCTGCTCTTCACCGTCCTGGCCCTCGTCCTCGCCTCCGTCCTCGAGAGGCTGCGGGGAGCCGAGGGGGAGCGGCCCCAGGAGCCGGCGGCGGCCGAAGCGGCCCGGGAGAGCGGCCCCGGGGACCAAGCGGCGGCGGGAGCGGAGCCGGAGGCTGGGAGGGAGAGGCTGCCGGTGGAGGAGGTCGGGGCGGTCGAGAAGGGGAAGGAGGCGGCTGCCGAGCAGCGGGAGAAGGCGGAGGAGGAGCCCAGCCCCGCGGCGGCCGAGAGCAGCCCCCAGCAGCCGCCCGCCGAGCCCGAGCCCCAGGAGGATGCAGGAGACCACGCAGCATTTTCCAGCAAGGCAGAAGAGGAAGATCTGGGCTCAGAACAAGAGAAGCTGGTGGTGAGAGAGCCGGCAAGCACAACAGCTACACTAGCCCCAGTGGCAAGTACAGCAGCATCATTTGGGAGTTCTGAAGGGTTTGAATGGCCTTTGGGTGCCCTTGGGACCTGCCTGCTGATTGTGATGGGGATCGCCATGTTGGCACACACACAGAGTGTGTTTTACCCACGACCATTTTGTCTGATCTCGAAAGTTAAGTGGAGTCGTGTTTGGTCTTGTCTAGGGTTAGACGACGATATAGGAGCCCCCCCTGCACCCCTTTGCTGATGTCGTGTCCCCCCCCTGTTTTCTCTCCCCCCAGGTCACCTCCTCGGGCATGGTCCCCACCTTGGGGCTGGTGGCTGCCAGTGGTCCTGCCTGGGATGATGTGCCCCCGTTCCGCTGGAGCACGTCCCCGTGCAGCTCCCTGCTGCACATGGGCCACCCTGACCTATGGACCTTCCCCCCCATCAAGGTCCGCTGGGACTGAGCAGGCACCGGGATGAACCCCTCCATCCATGGGCATCCCTGTGTGGGAATCCCTGGTGGGGGCTGCAGCGTTGCCCGTGCTCCCCCTGTGCCCACGGGACTGGTTTGGGTGCAAGGGGGGGTCCCCTGCACCCCAGGTTCTTTCTGCTTCTGCCTCTCGCTGCCGTGTCCCCGTGGTGCTGAGCCGCACAGGGACCGTGTCCCCTCCCAACCATGGGGCTCTGGATGCTGACACTGGGTTTTGGGGGGGGGCTCTTTCCAGAAAAGGGGGACCCCCCACTTGGGAGGCTGGTGCTGGCCCGCAGGCAAAGAGCAGGGGAGTGAACTGGTTTGGCTGTGACAAGTAAAGTGCTCTGAGTGCAGCAGAGGGGGTGGCTGTGCTTTGCGCGCTGATGAGATTCTCTGGTGTCTCGTATAAGGGTTGTGCTCCCCCAGCGGCCTTCTCCCCCCACACACATTAATAGATTGCACCCTGGTTCTTGGTGGTTGGGTGCACTGCCCTCCAAGCTGGGCTCTTTTGGGGTGCTGAGCTTCCTCTGGGTACCTGGTGTGGGGCTGAAATGGGGGGGTCCCCATCACTCACCCCCCCCAGGATGGGGTGTCCATCCTCATCCCTTTTGCCTCCCCCTCCCTCTGCCACCTGTGTTCCCCCAGCCCCAAAACCCCCGTTGCAAAATCCTCTTAGGGCAGCTCCCTTGATCCCGCTGCTTCGTTAGCAATAACGAGGTCATTACTGGGGGATTAATGAGCTGCTGCGGCTCCGCTTTGAAGGCTCCAGGTTCCCACCAGGCCTGGGGGGCCCTGCAGCTCCCTGGGGGCTGCACAGAGCTGGGATGCAGCAGGGCTGGTACCCCTAAAGCTGCGATGGGAACCCCGGACCCATCCCAAATCCCACTGGGATGGGTGCTGGGGGGTGGCAGAATCCGTGCCTATGTCCCTGGTGTGGGGGCTCCCTGTGCCTCAGTTTTCCAGGGTAGGAGGAGAGCAGGGAGGATGGAGGGGTGCATCCATGCTGAGGATCCAGCATCCTCCCTAGTGCTGCCACCAATGGTCCCATCCCTGTCCTATCCGCAGGGAGGCATCCACGCTCCCTGCGGCCACTGTGAGATGGGGGGCTGGAAATTGTGTGCCCCCCTGGAAGGAGTCCTCACCATATCCCATATTGCGAGTCCCCATGTCCCCAAAGCAGCCTGGTGTGGCACCGTCTGTGATGCCCTGCCCTGCTCTGTGCTGTTCACTCTGAAGCCTAATGATGGTGGGAGGAGCAAGGGGTTGTTCCACTGCTGGGGAAGACCAGCTCCAGTTCGGATCCTGGGACTGCAGTCCCATAGCATTCCAGGTCTGTTTCACTGCTGTGACAGTGGGGCAGAGCCAGGGAGTTGGGGGGGGATGGTTCCCAGTGCATCCCATTTGGCTGCGTCGTGCCTGTGCCAGTTCGTATGCAGTGAGTCCCCAGTTGGGACCTTCATACCCCCCGATCCCTCCTGCCACACAGAGCCAGGGGGGCTCATTCCATGGGGCTTAGGCTGAGCCCCACTGGGACATGAGGCTGGGAGGGGGGACCAAGGCTGCTGTGGGGCTTGGCAGGGCTGACATAGGGGTGCAATGGCTCCTTTGGGGGCAATGGGCTCAGGTTGAATGGGCAAAGTCCTGCAGCCTGCTGGGACGTGGACCCGAGGGCTTGTGTTCAGGTGCAGGGGTCTTACCCTTGGGGACCCCCAAAGTCATCTGGGAGCTGCCTCTCCTCTTCCCCCCCATCTCCTGGCCTCCCAATGTCCCATCTCCTTGGCACATGAAGGCTGCTGGGACTTGGCTGATCCTGTGCCACCGGCAGCGTGCCCGTACCATGGCCAGGGTGCTTTGGGCAGGGATCCAGTGCTGTGGTTGCCAAAGTCCATCCGGCTGTGAGCAAAGAGCCAGGGCAATGTCTAACTGCTGCCAGCTCACGTGGGGACCGAGGGACATCGGCACGGACCCCTCGACGTCACCTCCGCCATCCCCAAACGCTGCTGTGGCTGCGGGCGAGGAGCTGAGCACACACAGTGAGGATACAGGACATCGGGTAACCCCAGGGGACAGAACTGGTGGGGTGCTTGGGACATGGGGGGCTTGGGGATGGAGGATGGAGATGGGGTGGCCCCCTTGCAATGGGGCTCTGACAGAGAGGACCCATCGCTGCGGTGCTGGGGATGGAGCTGGGGACAGCTTTGTCGCACCCACGGGGCTCCTGTGGCCCCTATGGAACCAAGGCGAGCAGCAGGGCTGTGGGGAATGGGGGGACCCCATTGGGAGCAGCCGGTGGCTCACCCAGCTCTCCATGGCAGAGCATCCATCACCACTGCAGCCATGGCAACCCAGCCCAGCAGGGGCCAAAAGCCCTTCCACATCGTCTCACCAGTCCTGGAGAGCCTGCCCCTGTCCAGGGCCGCGGGTACCAAGGTGTACATGAAGCTGGAGAACGTTCAGCCCACCGGCTCCTTCAAGATCCGGGGCATCGGCCACCTCTGCCAGGAGGTGAGGGCTCTACCAGGGCGCTGCTCCTGCCCTTATGGGGCACAACGAGGGGGTAAATCCCATCCCTTTCCCTCCTTCTCTCCTGCCTTTCAGGCTGCCAAGCAGGGCTGCAGCCACTTCGTTTGTGCCTCAGGTAACTGGAGCTGGAGCAGGGGGCACATTGCGAGTGCCATGGGCGGGGGGATCCATCCCTTCCTGACCCCCCGCTTCCCGCAGGGGGCAGCGCGGGGCTGGCTGCGGCTTACGCGGGGCAGAAGCTGGGGGTGCCGGTGACCGTCGTGGTCCCCAGCAGCACCGGCCCTGACACCGTGCGCAGGCTGCAGGAGGTGGGGGCAGAGGTGGAGATCTCGGGACAGGTACCGCAAACTGGGGGGGTGCGGGGAGCATCTCTGTGGTGCACATGGCAAACCCCATCCTGCGATGTCCCCCTCCTGCATCACCTGCACCCTGGCACTGCAACATGGTCACTGTGGGGACCCCACACCTCAACCCAGTGCCGCTGTGGGTTTGTGGTGATGATGGAGGGGGTGAAGGCTGGATGTGGCCCCACTGAGCCCCTGTTACCTCCTCAGGTATGGGATGATGCCAACAGGAGAGCCCTGGAGCTGGTGGAGACCAAGGGCTGGGTCAGCATCCACCCCTTCGACCACCCCTTGGTGTGGTGAGTGCTGCTGGTGCTCAGCTCCCCATTCCCATCCCCACGGTCGGGATGCTCTGGGCTGCATCCTCCCCTCCTCACGCTGCAGGCAGGGACACTCCAGCCTGGTCCAGGAGCTGAAGGACTCCCTGGACACCAAGCCGGATGCCATCGTGCTGGCGGTGGGTGGCGGGGGGCTGCTGGCGGGTGTCGTGGCTGGCTTGTGGCGGGTGGGCTGGCAGGACACCCCCATCATCGCCGTAGAGACATGGGGGGCTCACAGCTTCCACGCTGCACTGGAGGCTGGGCGGCTCGTCACCCTGCCCGACATCACCAGGTAAGGCTGTGCCATGCATGCAGTGAGCCGCTGGGTCTCAGCCCAGCTCCATCAAGGGTCTTAGGACCACTTCTATCCCAAGCGTTGCCAAGTGCTTGGGAGCCAAGACCGTGGCTGCGCGGGCTCTGGAATGTGCCCGGGAATGCCAGATCATCTCCCAAGTGGTGGAGGACGCGGATGCTGTGCGGGCTGTGGAGCAGTTCCTGGGTGAGCCGGGTCGCTATGGGGATGCCATCGGGAGCAGCCTGCGCTGCGCTGCGCTGCGCTGTGCTGGGGGTGCCCGATGGGGACAGGGTGGCTCAGGGTGGCTCCTGTCCCCGCAGAGGACGAGAGGATGCTGGTGCAGCCGGCGTGCGGCGCTGCCCTGGCCCCGCTCTACACGGGGCGGCTGCAGCGGCTGCAGCGGGAGGGGCGGCTGCGGGCCCCGCTGGCCTCCGTGGTGGTGGTGGTGTGCGGCGGCAGCAACATCCGGCCCGCACAGCTCCGCGCCCTCAAGAGCCAGCTTGGGCTGGAGTGATGCCCGTGGAGAAACAGCCCCTGCGGTGTCCTCTGCCCTTCCGGAATCATGGAATGGGTTGGGTTGGGAAGGACCTGAAGATCACCCAGTTCCAACCTCCTGCCATGGGCACGGATGCATCACACTAAACCATATCACACAAGGCTGGCCTTTAAAATGACCCAAATAAAGCCTGTTCCCTGAGCTGGGCTCCTCGCCTCCTCCTGCAGTCCCTGCCCAGCACACAGCATCTATAGAGGATGGGGAAACTGAGGCACACGGGGGGGATGAAGCCAGGGCTCGCGCTGCAGGCAGGGATGGAGCCAGGGCCCTTCCTGCCTGTCCGAGGGCAGGACTGGGGTACACGCACCCCCCTTTGCCCCTTGGATGCGCTCCTCCTCCGCATCCCCTGCTCCCTATTGGATGCAGCTCCCCACCTCAATTAGCAAGCACTCCCTCTCTGACTAATTACTTTGTGACTGTCTTTATGCATTATTATTCTAATGATTATTAATTATTACAATCTTCTCCCATTCCTTCCGCTCTGTCTGTGGTCAGAAGAGAACAACACACATGGACATGCTTGTTACAGTGATTTATTGGTGGAGCTCCCTGGCTGTGCTTAACACCCATGGGCTCCGAGGTGCACTGATGGGGGTGTCTGTGTACACCCCATCCTGGAGCCACAAGATCCCCCTTTCCTCCCATAGCACTCTTGTTCCTATTCCCTCTTTTCCTCCAGGCTTTCCTGCACTAGTGCTGCTTTTCCATTTAGCCTGTTACTAATGCACCTCTTGTGGGGTTTTGTGTCCCCCAATGCATTTCTCCCCTTTCCTTCCTTCCATTCCTGGGTGATCAGGGAATGATGGAATCCCAGCCTGGGTTGGGCTGAAGGGACCTTAAAGCTCATCCAGCTCCAACCCCTGCCACAGGCAGGGACACCTTCCACTAGAGCAGGTTGCTCCAAGCCCCTGTGTC
>JANHGB010065823.1:0-16482 GCA_026283785.1 Coracopsis vasa | reverse complement strand
TGTGAATGCTCCATCCCTGGCAGTGTTCAAGGCCAGATTGGACAGAGCCTTGGGTGACATGGTTTAGTGTGAGGTGTCCCTACCCATGGCAGGGGGGTTGGAGCCACCACAGATGAGATGGTGAAAGTCCTGATGGTAAAAGCATCTTTATTCAATCTAACTATAAATGAAGTACTAGTCTGTACTTCAACAGAAATATAAGAGGAAGAAAAAAGCAACCGAGGTTTGAGAGTGTTTACAAAATTCCTCATTGCAAACTGTAACAAACTCTGCAAAGCATTTGATGAGACAATTTACTATAAATATAAACTGTGTTAATCGAATTTTACATATGAAATGCAATACTTGGTAATCTACACTTTGGGCATCATCACTGGAAGGGTTCAAAGTTCAGATGTGAATATGTCTTAAATCAGATTTTTCTGAGAAATTGTCAGAATTAGAAGTGTACTTTTTAAAATGTACTGCCGTATGTTTGCATATCTATGAGGCAAAAGATGTAATTTGTAGCATGTGTCCTAGCAAATTATTAATTGTAATGGAGTAGGGGAAAGAGTATGCTGCAGACTACATCAGACTAACCAACTCTGCCTGTCATTTGACTGTGAAAATAATAAGAAAAAAGTGGAAGAATATAAACATTGAATTTTCAGAAAATATATAAGGTTTGACAACAATGACCTAATAATGCAAGCCATTTGATCTATTAACAGTGTTTGGATTGTTGCAGAACCTCGAATTCTCAGCCTAGGTTGAAGTTCCAGTGCTACAAGCAGGGTGACAAAAGACAACAGCCTTTGGGTGGGAGGGGGAAAGAAAGAAAGACAAAACAATAGTATAACAGAAGGAGACCCTACACATGAAAAAGATCACATGAATGACATTATTTTTTCATGCAATGCTCTGTAGTAGAGACAGTTCCTTGAATCCAGAACATTAGTTCCAGTAGCATTCAAGAGAACAGTTTTATTGTGAAAAGGAATTGCTAAGAACAATTTACCTCAATACAGAAAAAAATCAGGTTTATCAAATTCAAAAGAAGGGGAAATTATGACATAATTAACAGGCAAGAAATGATGACAAAAAAAAAAAACCTCATAAAAGTTTATGGACAATATTGACAAGTTGGATGTATCCAAATCCATAAGACCTAACAGGATTCTCCTGAGATTGCCATAAGAGCTGGCTGATGTTACTGTAGTCCATTGTCAATAACTTGCATGGCAATTAGATGAGGTCCCTGATGGCTGTAAAAATGCTATCATTACATTCACTCAAGGCAAGGAAAAGTGACCCAGAGAATAATGATATGAGCCTCAGCTAGGTCCCTGGCTATAGGCACATCATGGGATATGTTTCCTTCAAGTCCTTTTTCAAGCATATGAGGAAAAGAAAGTAATCAGGGATGTGCAACATGGATTTTCCAATATTAAGTCATGCTTCAGCAATCTAATACCTCTGATGAAATGTCTGGCATCAAAGAACAGTGGATGCAACCTATCTTGACTTTAGTAAGCCTGTACATTTAGCATCCCGCACTTTCTTCAAATGAAAGCTGAAGATGCATGGCCTAGAAAAAAGGATTGTTAGATGGGACGAAAGTTGGTTGGACTGCCATGAAACAAAAGGCAGGGCATCTGGCTAACAGCTGGTCACAAGCAGATTATCCTAGTGCTGGCTATCTGTTCCCATATTTTTCAAAAACTTTATTTACAGGCTGGACTATGACACAGACTACACCCTCAACAAGTCTGAAGATGGCAGGAACGTTGGGCAAGTGTTTGACGTGACAAATGGAAGAGACTTGATCCAGAAGAACCTGGATAAAATTGAGGACTGGACCAACAGACAACTTAAGAATCTCAACGAAGGAAAATGCAAAACTCTAAGAAATAACCCCATGCAGGCTGGAAAGTGTTTGGATGAATAACAACCCTGCTAAAAAGGATCCGAATTTTGTGTCAGGTGGAATGTGCGTCTTATAGTAAATAAGGCAAACTGCATACATTAGGAACACTATAGCTACAAGTTACTATCCTCCTTTTCTCAATATTGTTGAGATTGCATTCAGTAGGGATGTTGAAAAACTCAAGAGATTGCAACAGGTCATGTCAAGACTCATGTATATTATTATTATTATTACATTTTTACGTTATTATCACTACAGTTTTTAAAAAGGTATTATTCAGAAAGGGTAAAAATAGGTAACATAAATTCAGTCACTGCTGTATGACAGGTAGATGGTAACCATCCTTTAAGTCATGTTTGAGGGCCAGTAAAAGTGCTTGTTGCGTCTATATGGCATCTCTCAACACCTAACACTGTCAGTATTTTACACTCCTATTTTTGACACTCCAGGATACGGATGTATAAGGATGGATAGATAGATGATAGATAGCTAGGTAGCTATTTATCTAGCTAGCTAGCTAGATAGTTAAACTAAAAATACCACATAACTATATTGACAGGAGGCTTGTACTTCATATACTGTAAATTGCATCTCCGTGTTTTTTTTGGGGAAAGGGGATATTGAAGGCAGGGTGGTATAGAAGGGGAGCAGAATTATTAATAAATCAATGAAGTCTGATAACAACTGTTTTAGGACTTATGACCTAAAAGTAGTTATTTTAATCCAAAGATTAGTTTCACAGAGACAGAGAGAGAAGCCAACATTTCCTAAATTTTTAGGTAAAATGTGGATGGTTGACAGCCTGCGAGATGATGATTTGGTGTGCCACCACCTATTGTACTACATCTATTGGACAAATTAGAAATTATATTTGCCAGGTAGCTTTGTATATTTAAAAATGGTATGTGGATAATTGTATCACTACAAAGCAATAAAAACAGGGGAAATTGAAATTGTCCTCAAAAATCTAACTGTAGTAATTTATTTAAAAATATATACATATTAGAATGTTAACATCGGTAACATAGGGAAAAAAAAAAAAAGCTGTTGCTAAGAAAAAAGAAGGAAATGTGAGATAATCATGAGAAATTCATTCAACTGCAGATACGTTTAGATGCCTTGCTTTGAAGGCATCAAAACTCAATTTTTTGTAAATAAAATCAAACAAGTTCTGAGACAAAAGGCACAGCAGAAACATGTGGAAATTGAAAAGATGCTTTGAATTGTACAGCATCAGGAGGTGTAAAATCCACGATGGGCATGAGTTGATTTCTTGTGGAGTTTTGGCATACTGGAACAGAATTCTTCTACTGTGCTCACTTTAAGAACTGAAACTGGGACAACTAGCACAGCTGCCTATAAAAAGCTTTTACTTTCTGAAAGTCACCCAGAAGAGCATCACTTATGACAGCAATAGACTTGGAATATTTGTACGAATTGTGAAACTACTGAACTGTCACATAAGGCTGTCATGCACTAGATTTAATTTGCCTTTTGAAAATTACAGAAATAACAGAAAGGAGAAGTGAATGCTGGGCCAGTATATTAGTAAAGCAACAGAAAGAAGTAAGGACAGGCGAGTTTAGTAAGAGGTTGAATGAATTACAAAGATCAGGCTAGCCTAAAGGAGACTTAGGATTTTCACATCTTAGAATGTGAAAATATTTTCTCATATAGATTATTTTTTTAAATAATCTTTAACCAAATAATTGGATTCAGTTTCTTAAGAATTTTCTCATTAAAATATTATTTACCTTTTCATTTGTTTTCTATATTACTAATTGCAGATTTATATATGTTGAGTTCAATACAAGATGGTGAACACAGGACACTTCATCTGTTTTTAAACTGAAAAGCATTCCAGTAAAATCAAAGGACATATGTAATAAAGATCTTACCTGGCTCTGAAAAAAGACTAACAAATAAATTATTAGATACAGCTACATAACTTTTAATTTTGCCCTGGCCACTGTCTCAATTGAAGCACCTTCCATTTGCCTGAATCTTTCACCTACTTTTTCAAAAAGTTTTCTTGTCTTGGGCTCTACTGGAAGAAATTTTTCCTTGTTGATGCTTCGAAGATTAGGAAAAAGACACAGCTCACGTATTTATTAATATGCCATAGGTGAAAGGAAAACACAAAACATTTTTATGAAAGAAAAAGTCTTTTAAATTCTGCTGCCTCTTCTTTTGAGGTAGTTTGGCCACGAAGCTGAAATTAAAAGGGTAGAATGAATTGCAGGACACCATGCCCTTTTTTCCTGCTCCAGGACATGACAAACTCTCAGTGGTGTTCTTAACTGGTATTCATCAACTCTGCCCCTAATAAACCTCCAGTGATGACAAGTCTTCTGTCTCTCCAGATAATCTATTTTCAGATGATGATATTCCACTATTATTATAAGAAGAATGTTTTAACCTGAGTATTCAATGCTGCAAGTTAAGCTAATTACTTCTTGTATCCACCCTGGACACAGAGAACAGATTATTCCTTCCCTATTTACACTAGCCTTTTACATGCTAAACTTTCTGTGCAGACACAAATGTGATGCAGTCACATTGGGCCTGATACAATGTCTGATAAACTTGTTGAACAGATACTGCTCTAATCATGAATTATCTGTTGTGATAGATGTCCCATAATTGCTGTATTTTTCCCTCTAGGAAAGGAAGAAAGAGAAAAACCTTTATTGTTACCTTTAATTGTATGAAACAACTCAGATACCACACTGATGAAAACCATATTAGAAGGTAGATGGGTTCCTTACTTTCGTTCAAGAATAATCTGCCCATTTGTAAGACTTCTCCTGAAGTTTTTGCAAAACAACCTGTACAAATGTCCCCTACATCAGGATTTGCAATATGCACAGGATGAGCTGTACCCATAAAATTTAGTAAAAAAGCTATATTATATTGCACACAAAAAAACCCCAACAAAATTAATAATAAATATGTTATTTAAAGAAAAATATTAATATTCTGTTTGGTTTCTTTTTTTCCATTAACAATGCAACTTTTTTACTTTTAATTGTAAGAAATTATTACATTAATATAGTGTAGGTATCATCTTTCTGATGTCTTTCTAGGCTGTCCTAGCCATATTTCCAGGCCTAATGTAAAATGTTTTTTCTTAAACTACAAGATGTTTTCCTAAGCAAAATCCAAATATACCTACTAATTTTTCCAATTGCCGCTGCTTATCAGTTCTTACTCGCTCACAGGCAAGCAGGTTTTATTTTGTTATATTTTTTTTAACAGTAAAAATAGGAACCAGAAATACCAGATAGAGGAGAGGATTAATTTCCTTATAAAGGATGGGAACAAGAAAAAGAAGAAGCTGTACACACTTGTTACAAACTTCTTTAGGATCTTGAAGCATTTTCCTTACTTAATCTCTGAATGTCTACATGACCAATGAGTTCCTTCTGTAATTATCATCCCTACCTATTTCTTGACCCCTAGATTCTTATACTACAAGCTTCAAAGCAAGTTTGTACAGCTTAGTGGCAGAGCAATGTACTGAGTTTTCAGGTTTTTCTGAGTCACATCAGGATATTGGAGATGATAGCTTTAGCAGTCAACATGTCTGTGAGTGTGGTCATCTTCCCCAGCAGACCGCTCAGTTGGTATTAACTACCAGCCATAACTTTAAGAACGTATTTGTTTAAAAACATATTTCCAATGATGAACTCTACTATAGCACTATGTAAGAACAGAATTTATTATTAATACAATTAGGACTTCCCTCAGCTACTCTGGAGTCTTCACTTCTGAAATTAATTAGCCTCTAACCAGCCCCAGGGTTGTTATGCCTTGAGAGTTCCCAAATATGCACCTTTCTTTCTCATCATTAAAAATGCTACTACAGTTAGTCAGAGTACTGCTCAGAAAGACCAGCCCTTTTCCAGACTAAACCAAAATGATCATCTGCTCCCTCTGTTTCACAGTTTTATGTTCCCTTTTTGTCTGTCATTGATTACTGGGATATGACCTAGTAATCCAGAGGATTAGGTTTTCTCCTCGTCCTTATCCTCAGGAACATTTAATTAAAAAATTCATTGCATACTCCAGTATACTTCTGTTTTGGCCCTTTAACCATCACAGCCAGCTGAAACAGGTAAAATACTATTGACTATTTTATTAGAAATATCAAATCTACAACCTTTATTTTTTTAGATTTATAGTTTTATTTCTTTATCAGTATTCTATAAAGGCCAAATATCTGTGAATGAGGTCTTCAACTGAAAAATATTCTGCTGGGATAAGCCATTAGTTTTAGGAAGAAATCTTCTGGAGACTGTCACAAAACCTAATGAGGTTCTTCTATTGTTACCCTTCTCATACTGTAGCTTTCTTTTCCCATTTTCAGTAAGTACAGAAGATAGCGTGAATGATAATTACTGGACAAGTAAGCTCTAAACAATAGATGTACTTTCACTTATTAATTTTTTAAATTTGTTTTCAGAACAGTCAAGTACAAGTTGTATTTGCAGAGCAAAAGAGAACAGGGATGCGGGTGAAGAAAGAAGGGGGAAATGTTTTCCAGCCATGTAGATGCTGTTGATAAAATTTATAGGTAAAAATTTAATATGTTTAGGGCTATGATAAAATGCTTATCATCAGCTTGCATTGCCTGTAGTTCTTGTTGATTCCAGGCTGCTCAGCGTATCCTGGTAATGAAATGAGATGGCACGGGCCCAGTGCCTGCAAAATAAAATTCATTTCATTACAGTTTGAGAGTCTTTCTTTTCTTTCTTACAGGTTTGACTCATGAATGTACAGATCACAAACCTTTATGTTTGTTTTTTTTTTTAATCTGTTATTAACAAGATAACTGATATCTGAAATTTAAATTTACTGGCACTGACACCAGTACATCCTTCCTTCTGAACATCTGTTTTAAGAAATTCTATTCAGAATCAATGTCAGCATTGGCTGGGTAATATATTGGCTTCTTCTTTCTCAGTTCTTCCTTATTTACCCGTTTACCCTTACCTAGCCATGGTAATTCTAGCTTAATAATCATTTAAATTTCACTAAGCACCAAATAGAATCCCTCGTCGCTGGACCTTTTCACTGGAGGGAAAAAAGAAAAACAGAAAGTCTGATTTCTGATACCAGAAATCATGAACATTTTTGTTTGCTTTGCTTCTATGTTGCCACATATAGCAGGTTTTCACAGTTTTAAAGCTATTGAGACACATAACTGACAGACAAAATTAGATTGCACCTAAAATACCACACTCTGACAAACATTGCATCACTATGATTCATAGTGTTCTTATGAACTAAATCTCGCTGCAGTGAAGTTTATCTGTGTAAATGGATGTGCATATAGTTTTGTTCAACAGCACTAAGAACAGGATTAGTCTATTAAGCGCTGCTTTACCTTCGCTTTCCTGTCACAACTTCTATTTCACCCCCCTTCACCAAAAAAAAAAAAAAAAGTGCTTATTTTCCATTAAAAACATAATTAAAAATTCTCAGAATTACTGTTTTAAAGCCAAATACAGACTTTGCATTCACCCTTCAGAACTGTGTGTTTACATTAAATAGACTATATAGGTGTCTCAAAATTTGGCATCTAGTATTTCCTGCTTTCAACAGTAAGTTGAATGAGACAAATGGATCTATATTTTTGCTACATAAATACAAATTTTATAAAGAGATATGTACTCGGTTCTCAAATGTGCTAACCTTTCTTTTTAGGGATAAACCAAAACATAAGGCAGTCTGAAAGCTTTTGGCATTGATAACACGAAGAACCTATTATTTAATTTGTATTAAATTCAGGCAGAAGCTGCAGAAATTCTCCACTGAGCTGTATTGCTATTTTATGAGAAAACTGACTTTTTAAAGCAAAAGATGAAAATACTTGCATTAATAATCTTCTTCCAAAGGATGGATAGGTACAGTGATTAAAGTGTTATCTTAGGGCTTTAATGACCTGGGTTCAAGTCTCTGTTCTATTTTCCTTATCTCTTTGAGACACATAGCTACATGACTTGTGTTCCCAAACTAATAAAAATACCCAGACAATCATGTTTCCCTGTCCTTGAAGATACTTTCAAAAATTTTTGGTTTGATTTTTGGTTTGTTTTTTTTAAGTTAACTGTTTTTGCTAGACACAGACTTGATCCAACTAAAATAAATTTATTCCAAGTGAACAACATTTCAACATGATATCCAGTGTGGAAAAAAACTCCCACAAACAAACAAACAAACAAAAAAACACAAAAACAAAACCAAGAAAACCCCCAAAACCCAGGTTTCTTGGAAAAGCAGAAGCTCTTGAAAACCATTTAATGAAAATTTAATGTAATGAAATTTAATATTTTTAGGTAAAATACCTTCAATTTGAAACTTCTATTGGATAGAAAGCTAGAGTCTCGAGTTCTACATTTCTGAAGAGTTACTCATATTAATAAAGCATAGCATCTACTCAATACAATTCATACTTAATGGCTTACAACCTAAACCTGTCTCTACTTTTTTTTTTAACTTCAGACTAATCTATAATCCCACTTGTCTGTCATTTTCCATTGTCAGATCCACTGAAGGCCCTCATTAGAGCAAACTAGAGGATGAGTGGGCAGCAAAGTTACACAGTACCAATTTGGCTTTATCTGAATGAAAAGTAAAGCTAAATTAGTCGAGGGACAAGAGTGTAACACTTTCAAAACAGAATTACATTCAGCAAGATGCTGAAGAAATTAATTGTTCTATAAGACTGGGTTGCTGACCTCATTAAAAGCCCCAGGAACAATCAGCTTCCTGAATTTTTTTCCTGATATGTATCTGCTGCCCTGATAGCACATCCCTTGTTGGTAAATTTAACACAAGTCTTTTGAAACAGTAACAGACTGCTTTCTCCTGTAATTTTCTAGTCAACTTGTAGTGATTGTCATTCACTCCTCCTTAAAGTGGATCATATTTCTCTAAATTATTTCAACTCTCCACGAGGTAATCTGTCATTTTTTTCTGATTTGCAAATCTGGCACTATAAAACATTAGACATATACTGGGTTATGGCTGCTACAAGGGAGATTTGGGCATTTTACCAGTAAATCTGACCATCTACAATATCATTAGAAGGATGATGGGACTTTGCTGCCTGTTTCCCCTAACATGTCACCTCCTTTCACTTAGCCTTTGTTTTACTAGCACTGATACTGAGCTTAATGAACTAAAATAACTTTTCTTCCATTGAAAAGTGTATCCTGTCATTATAAAATATAGTCTCCAATTTTTTTTACAATAGACTTTTTCCCTGAACAAGTAAAGGAAGTTAGAATGGAAATAGTTTTCTAAACTCTGCCAAAGAGATTAGAAATACAGGTTTATGTCCTGTGTGGATTTGAATGCAATGACAGTTGTGGAGAACAAGTATTACTGACCTCTGATGTATAACTGGCAGTTTGTTTTTCAAGAAGGTCACTACTTACTTTTTAATTGAGCTGAAATGAAGAGAAATCTAAGTATAGAACCACAAGTATCAGTGGTTTGGCTGGCTGAAATATGTAATAGCTATCATTATTTCTAGAGGCTTAATGTGGGATGAATACAAATAGTCATGTTGATAAGGATCAGAGGAACTAGAACTAGAGAAAAGTGGAAGGGGTAGGAATCAGTAATTGAGGACACATTGATGGATACAAGAAAATGCACCCTTTCTCCCATAGTACACTAGATACAGATACATAATAGATATATAAAGATTGTTGACACCAACTTCTCTATTAAAAAATAAATATACTATGTATGTAATTATTTTTTAAAATCTGCTGAAAGTGTATCTGCAGTCAGACTGTAAGTTGCTGCACTTATTAATGTATCAGACAGTTGTGATTAATAATAACCTTCTCATGACTGAGTTAACGTGCTGCCGATTTCAGAATGAGTCAAGTCAATCCAGGTTAAGTGATTCACTCTGCTGATTATTTTCCCTCAACATGAATTTGATGAGATATGTTGCCTCTGGAATCTGTTATCAATAACTGCTACAACCTCCAGCCACAGCTGAGGGCTCAGAGCCATAAAGTACTGCAGTACTGAACAAAAAACTACTGTAAACACTGCAGTGAGGTTTATTGAAGAAGTCTTGATTACCATGACAGTAAACTCTTCTAACCACAGCCAGTACAGCAAAAGGTAGTAACAGAATTTGTCGAGTCTTGTTCAAACTAAATATCTATCTACCCTCACTTTTCATTTTTATTTTTCTTCATCACCCAGAAGAACATAATTTTTTGGTTTATCACAAACCTTCTGTCTATTCTGTCCTCTAAGTCATTTCTCACACTCCTCAAGGTCACAGGGGAGTCTCAGTGGGAAAGCATGTGTTTGATTGATTGGTACTGTGATGCTTATGTCTACCAGGGCTGCTAAATGAGCTTCTATCCCCTCTCCCCATACTCTCTTGCCTCCAAGCAATGATGGGATTGAAAGAAGGAGGGGGCGGAAGGAAGAAGGGGGGGACACCTTAAAGGGAAAAAAATCATGTTTGTGAATTCAGTTAAGAATGCTCATAAAGCAGTATTATCCCTGGTGATTGAACTATCTTGTGTCGCTAATCCCTGACCACTCGCTAGATAACAAAAGGACATATTTACCCTAGAAAAAATAAGATACAATAAGTTTGAGAGAAGTGAGAGAACAAAAGAGACAGAGACAGTGTACAGGAGCAAGAAAGTGAATAAGAATACAAAGAGATGAGTGAGATAGGGGATGAGCATAAGATAAAGAGTGCACACAAAAGAAAGTGGGAAAGTGAAAGTGTCCGTGGGAGGATGCATGTAAGAGAGCGAGAGAAAGAGAAAGCCAGAGAAAGTGAGCAAGAAAGTGAGAGTGCAAGAATGAGCAAGCAACACACTGAGAGCACATGCAAGAGAGCACATGAAAGTCTGCGTGAGTGTTCTTAAGAAAGTGCGAGTAAGAGTGAGCAATCATGTAAGCATGTAACACTGCACACAACAGGTGTGACAGGAATAGTGCAGAGTGACATGTGAAAGAAAGTGAGACTGAGAGCAAATAAGAGCACAAGGAAGACAAACGAAAATAAATGAAGAGAAACCAAACATGGAAAGTCCCTCCCTGAACACAGAAACTTCTCTCTGCAGCTTATTACTACTTACAATGCTTTTTAGAAAAAAAAGCATTTTAGTGTTTCTAGTAACTTCATTCCTAATATATGTCTATTAAGTACACTGAAAATATATATGAGTTTGAAATGGACACTGACTATATTTGATATATTAGATGAAAAGCTGTGCTTCTCTGAATAACTTCATCTGTTTGAAACTCATAGACATGCCATCAAATTGATTGTATCTGCAGCATCCAGAGACACCGTTTTAATTTCAGAGAGAGAGGAAATCTGAAAGTTTATGACTGTGGTAGACATCAGTGGTTTGTGGATTATCATAATACCTGCAATAAAAAGATGGAAGATTAAAACAAAACTCGCTACTATAAGAATGCTAAATAAAAATCCCCAAGATTTTGTACTGATGTTTATGTTCTTCCTAAGTATGGCTAATAGTATCTAGAAGGATGTTTTTCTGCTGCCCTTCAATCACATCAGCAGTAAAGAAACAACAGATTTTGGTAGTAGAAACAGAATGAAAGAAACTGTCATACTCCTTTCAGCTCACTGGTTTGTCACTTACATGGTATAACAAGGCTGAAAATTCCCAACCTCCTCTTTTTGCCACACAGCTCATACTCTCACACAACAAGACTATTAAACACATTAACCCTAAAAGGCTGTTCTAAGTCATCTTTTTATGACTAGAAGGTTGTATCCATCTTTTGGGCCCAACTCTCCTTAAAGCTTAAGGCTGGCTTGTTGGTTTTTATTTGTTTTTTTTGTTTTGTTTTGGTTTTTTGTTTGTTTTTTTTATTTAGTTAACATTCACAGCTTCTAAGTTTGATCAATATCAGACACATCCACAATTCACAAGATATGTGAAGGTATACCTCTGAAGAGCCTACCAATATTGTCTTGGCTTCTGCATAAACTAAATAAAAGTGAAATATATTATTATCTCCTGTACAAGAACTACCCATTAAGAACAGTAAATCTAATTTTATGTTGTTGATACAGTACAGTGTGCAAAGGTTCAGCTGTGGCCATCCATGCACAAGCCACGAAATTGCGTTATATCACCAACTGAAAGATAGACAAATATAGAACAATTTTCCCACAGGAAAAAAATATAGCCATGGCAAAAATAATCAGATGCAAAATTACTCCATTTTCAGTGAACTAGACCAGTAATACAGAGTTACAAAACAAACCCTTGTATGAAAATACCAATTTTCTGTGCAACAGCAAACTCCAACAATTCAGAACACAGGAAGTAGTAGCAGTATGATAATACATGCACACCTCTAAATCTTAGTAGTAAATCTGGAAAATACATAAAACTAAGCATTTTCCAAATCTCAAGTTGCACAATGACCACTGAAATCCATTGTGAACAGATATTGATATAAAATTTACTGATAAAGTGATTAAGCTGAGTGATCATTTACACAGAACAAATGTCAAAACCTAAACATTCAATACCACTAATCTTGTACAATTTTAAAAAGTATTGGTAGAAGAAATATAAACAGCCACTCGTTTGTAAATGGCAAGCTGCATTCTTTAAGAATTAAAAAAAAAATAACAAAATACCAGAAATAATGGACAAATTATCTGAACACTTAAATTATTTTTTTTACTGAGCAAAATCACTTTCACTAAAAATGTATTACTCATTTGTCATTAGACTTCTATAACATCTGAAAGGTAAACTTCAAGTTATGTGGGCATATCAAATACTTATGAAGACCATCTAAAGATTTCAGTATGATAATTGAGATTATCTGACAAGTCAGGAGCAAAAATAAAATGTCACTGTAAAACGTTGCATGTCTCTGTAAATATGGTACAGAATACATTATAAACACACAAATAAAAATTATAGGAGCAGTCCTGCTATAAAGTAGAGCAAGAATCTGTATTTTTTTGATCAAAAAAGTCCCTGAAGTATAAGTTCATTTTCTCTCTTCTCTAAGCATTTTGTTTTGGTTTTATATATACGTATAAATATGCAAAAAAATCTTTCTTTGATATATATTCTAAGTCTATATGTTACTTTTTTTGGCCAACTAAAGATGTGCATGATAAGAGGTAATAGCAAGCATGGTAGTAAATGTAAAAACAAAGCACTGATGATGTGTATAAGCATATGTGTGGTTTCTTTGCTGTAACAATAGAAACATCTGCTTTGGGACATTTTTGGCTACTGACTGCAGCATACTGTTACCTGTTTTGTCTATATGCCAGTAGAGAAAAGAGAAGTTACCTGTAGTAAACCCCATAGGTAATCAGCAGTAAGAAGAGAAAACCTTACAAAGAATTAGTTTGCAGGAACATCCCAAATGTCAGTGCTATCACTAACTAACCCACTCAATTGTAAAATTATACCAGAAGCTTTTTACAAGCAAGTTTTCCCAGGCAAGCTAACACTCCTTTGCATAGGACAGATATATTGCAAGCAAAATATTTGTCTTAATCTTTCTGCTTCTAGAAAACATAGAGGAAAATCAACCGATGTTGTAATAACATTTTTTTATGCACAGCACTAAAACGTGTTTAAATTCTGGGGAAGGGAATGTTGCTGTCAACCTTGTTTCACTTATTTAATCTAAACTAATTTTTTACCTTCTAAATGAGATCAACTTTTTGAAAAGCTGCAAACTCACTTCAATCTGAAAAATTAATTGCAAAATATGCATTCTATTGGCCCTCTCAAATTATATTATAAAACAATTAGTAAGTTTAAAACTTTTAGTTTATCATCCCAAAAAATTCAAGTCTGGTCTCACTCTCTCCTTTAAAAAATAAACTACTAGAAAATAAAACTTATTGGGAACTAACAAAAGTACACCAGTTAAAATGTCACTGTTTCAAATGAATTTTCTACATCCTTAAATCCATACCTTTACTTCTGTACCATCTAGTTAACATTCAACTAAGTTTGACATGGCTTCAAAAGTGTCAATAGACTACACTTCAGAAGCTTGAATAAGAAAGTTATAACAGTGTGTTTTACCACTTAGAGTTTCTATGTCAGGAAGGGTTTTTGTTTTCAAAAGCAGTAAGATCACTTTCTCAGACTTTCTTATTCCCCATCCGTAATCACTCAGAGCAAGTAGCAAGCACTCTTTATTTTTTTTCCTCAGTCTGTCTCTAAAGCCATAAGATCTATAGCACCTCAATAAATTATTCAGGCCCATGCTGTTCCCCATCTTGTTCACTTGTGGGACTTCTTGGCACCAACCCCCATTACTATCCACAGACATGCACACAACCTATAGAAATTGCAAATGTTTGTATGTTAAGTCCTCCAGCCTGCATTAATCACAAGAGCATACAGCTCCGGTTGCCTTACAGAACTCTCATGGGGCAGTTGTATTCTCTTCCTCTCACTCCTCCTCTTGTTTCATGCCTAACCTACCTTCCCATTTTATAAATTTTGATTCCCATCTTCCCACTTCTCCAGTCTGGTTGTTTGTTATAGCTCAGGATGGCTTCAGAGCAAGATACTGGAGCTGTCACTTGTTCTAAATCTACCCCCTAACCTCTCACCCTCCCCCTCCATACTCAATTCACTCCATGAACAGCTGTATCGCAGCTGTCAAGGTGAACAGCAAAGATGTCCTTCTCTGATAAGAATGTGCCTGTGGCACACAGAGTTCTTTCGAACAGCTAATTAGCAGGAGATAGGCCACTGCAAGGTTTGGTGCCATCCATCAAGTCTGCTGCCAATGTCAACACCATCAGCTCAGCTGTCACGTTTGGTTCCTCATTTAGGGGGGCTGGCAAAGCATCTTTTTATGGCTAAGGAAAGATGGTGGAGTATGGGTAGTAGAAAGTGGAGGGTCAGGCTCTGCCAGTGTTTCATACCTACTAACACCCTTTCTATGCATATGCTTTGTCTCTTCCAGTTAGCTCCTTTGCTAACAGTTCACAGTTGTGTCAGCAAAACAAGACACAAAATGCAAAGGTAGGATAGGCTAATTTATTTGTAGGAAGAGAGGCTAATGCATCTGCAATTGGCATTATATTTGTGATCACAGTTTTTGGAAACTATCCTGTAAGAGTATTAGTCTCCCCCTCACCCCCCATCATATTTCTAATAAATAACAACTAAATGCATACAAGTTTTTTCTTAACTTCCCCACCAAAGCTTACTATGTATATACTGAGGACTACAAGCACATGTAATTAGCTGAAGCCAAGTCAAGTCAAAATGACAAGCTGTGGGCTGAAGGAACATTTTTTTAAGAAGACAAAAATGTAGAGGGGAACAAGAAAGGAAAGTAAATCTTTGATTAAGTCACCTTAAAGCACAAGGTCCTGGGATGTCCATGGGGAGCCGCCTTATTTAATTTCAATTGGTTTTAGACATCTGAACTGTCAGAGCAAAAGCACGATATTTAGCTATGGCCATTAGTGCAGGCCTGGTGCTGTCACATAAGGAAGATGCAATCTGAACACAGCCATTATGACAAATACTGAAATACTACATTTTAGAACTGTAAAATAATTTATAATTCGGGAAATCATCTACTCTAACCAGTCAAAGCAGAGACTAACTTCAGAGCAAGACCAGGTTGCTCAGGGCTTTGTCTAGTCAAGTGTTGGGAATCTCCTAGGATGAAGATTCTCCATTGTCAGTTTTAGCTTCGTGCAGCTGAGTACAAAATGGCTCTTATTTCAAATCACACCTGGGAAAAGAATATGCCTGTGGCATGTAGAGTTTTTTCAAACCCTCACTATCTGTGAAGTCCTTTATTCACAAAACAGGTGTAGCTGTTGCCCAAGTTCATGTAAGAAAGGGACATCTTTATCGCTGACTTCTGAAAACTGTGCTAAGCCTATGTGTTTTCTACACAATACCTACAGGAAAAAAAAATAATAATTCCAGAATATCAAAAAGATCCAGCTGCTACTTCAGTAGAGCATATACCCTACTCCAACAGGTTTTCTCATTGAAGCAATTTTGTTAAACTCTTTTCCCCCATTTGTTTCTTAATCACTTTTTTATTTCAGAGTAAATACTTGAAAGCAGCAAATCTCCGATTTGGAATTAGCAGCTATAGAACCCTACTGCTGTGATAAATAAGCTTCCCATTTATTTCTCTCCTTTGATTTTATTACTCATTTTTCGTTTGATACAGTTACATGAAGAAAGAACAACTACCATTATTTCCACTTGTACAAACAAGGACACAATTTTTAGCAAAGAAAAATTGGACTGGGTTGAACAGGAAAATATCAAAATAGAACTATTAAAAAAATAGTTTATATTTAAATGGTTTATATTAAAAAATATGGATGCAGCAGAACTACCAATTAAAGGGTTTTATTTCCTTATGGCTATAATTGATGACTGACAAAATTAACATTTGCTTTCAGAATATTTTGTGTGATGTCATATGGAAAAAGGAAAGGAAAGGAAAGGAAAGGAAAGGAAAGGAAAGGAAAGGAAAGGAAAGGAAAGGAAAGGAAAGGAAAG
>JANHGB010065813.1:3917-17375 GCA_026283785.1 Coracopsis vasa | reverse complement strand
ACAGAGCCTTGGGTGACATGGTTTAAGGTGAGGTGTCCCTGCCCATGGCAGGGGGTTGGAACTGGATGATCTTAAGGTGCTTCCCAACCCAAACCATTCCATGATTCTATATCTGAGTGTAGAATTTGTCCAAGACAGAGCAGAAACCCTGAAGCAAGGAACTCCTGTTGTCTTAGCCTTTTTTTCTGGAACTCACTCAAGTTGCAAGGTGATGAAACAAATACACAAACTTAAAGCAGTGGGCAAGTAAAGCAGCATTTTGCAAAACACTTTATTTGCAATGAATTATTCACCAGCCCTATAGACAAATAATTGTTATCATTAAAAGAATAAGAGGATAAGCTTAAGTAGAAAAACTGTCACCTGTGCAATGCTCTGATATAATCACTTGTGACTACTGAAACATCAATTTTATCTACTTCATCCGAGCTTTATCTTTTCTGACCTGTTCACAAGTATTTTGGTGGAATTGGTTTAATTTGAACTCTACGTAGACAGATAAATGCTTGGTGCACCCTCTTGGGTGTCTGGAAGTTGTAATATTTTGTGACACTTCTAAAAGGTGTAACAAATGAGAACAGACTTCCCTGTGAAACGGATCAGGAGCTGTGCCAGACTTTATCCCCTCCAAATGCATTCAGGTTAACAGTGCAGGAGACGAGAGCACGGCAGAGGCTAATGGATAGTGACTGGTGAACTCCGCAGAGTTCAGAGCCAAATTGGCTTTCAAATGGTTGAAGCTTAACTGAATTATTGGGAGCTCTCAAGGCCCGGAGACCTCACGAGCAGAGGCTCTGCTGTGAAATGTCCAGTGCTTCAGATTCTTATTTTGATCAGAAAATGAAAAGCTTTCTTCATTACAGTTTGGCAGTTGTTGCCTTCACGTTGGCCAGACCCTGGAACAGCAATGATAGGTCTGGGGACAGAGCAAGGGCAAGCCAAAGGACAGAGGCTGGGAGCCAGAAATGAGCCAAGGGTAAAGAGAAAGAGGGGTCATGTGAATCCAGTTGTGAAGCTCTGGAGAGGGTACAAAGGCTCCTGTAGTTCATGGACCCTTTTGGTCTTCCAGCCAGTAAGCCTGATCAAAAGGCTTTCTCAGGTAGCTAGTACCATGCCCGGATCATACCCCCACCAGCACCCTACAGCTCAAGAGATATGATGGTGTAGTACCAGAGTAGTTTGTCTGGAGGTAGTGCTCTACAGTCCAAAAGGCAACAACTTACCACCCCTACAAGGAGCTACCTGGAAGGGCTTTTATGTGCAGAGACCGTGCTTCATGCAAGCTCAGCAAGTGATAGATAATGAAAATCGGTAGCTTGGGTATTTGAAATGCCTTCCAAGCTTCCCACCCTGAACACCTAGTTCTAGCTCAGCTCCTAGCCAGGACTCATCCCTGAAAGGGCTTGCACATGCCTTCAGCTGGGTTTTAAAGTCCAGGTACAAAAAGCCTTTAGACTTTGTCAATTCATGATCCATACAAGGGACTTCTTACATGTTGCTTCAGCAGTTTCCTGAACTAACAGCATTTTCAGACATCAAAAGCAAAGTATAAAACATGACCTTTTTTATTTCTTAATTTCTTGATTAATCTTTTCATCCATTTAGATCGAGACACTATAAATATATGGGGGAAAGGTAAAAACACCACCATAAAAAATCAACCCAAAGAAGTGGTAAATGCTCCATTCCTGACAGTGTTCAAGGCCAGGTTGGACAGAGTCTTGGGTGACATGGTTTAGTGTGAGGTGTCCCTGCCCACTGGATGATCTTAAGGTCCCTTCCAACCCAGACTATTCTATGATCCTATGAAAACAGTGGACGAGCAGCAAACTTAGCCTTCACTGAGCCTTTTCCATTTTCACTCTTGAGACATCTTTGGTCCACACCAGGCCACCAAACACAAGCTTGGTTTAACAGCAGTTCAGAAAGCTGGATTTAGATTTCAAACACGCTTCCAAACTTTCTGCCTGAGCTTAGCTTGTTTCCTGGTGAAGTATATATTATCCTCATTGCCTCAATCATTTCTAATGGCTTCAAAGAAACGGTGACTTTTCATCTTACCAGCAGATGGATACGGGTAATTCTTCTGCTTTTATTCTTCTTGTTGGGACCAAAGCATCAAACTCTCCAATTTGCGCAGCCAAGGCTCGCAATTAGTCTCCACTTCCCAAAGATACCACATGAAAAGCTTTTGAAAAGATAATGGGCTGCAAATGATGCCATTTAGTCACCGCACACACTCTACAATCCAGCTGTACTTCTGGAATATATTTAGAAGGTGCAATTAGGGTTGTGCATGTTTTGGAATAAGTGAGCAAGTTTCTTAACTGAGGTTGAAATTCACTTTAGTTTCCAGCACTACCTCTAGAAAAGCCACCAAGTCTTGATGGGGTGGGACTGTGGACATCTATTTTCTCTCCAGGTTTTGCATCATCATCTATTAGGTAAATTCCATGTGAAACAGGAGCTAAGGACCAATTACCTGCAATTAATGTTGATGCACTAAGTATCTTCCCTTTAGAGATCTATGTGCAAAACAAGAACCATTTCACTGCTTCACCATTTTAGTTCAGAGTAGAAATCACTGCAAGAGTGAACCAAACCAGCCTTAACTCAAAAGTTTCTGCCAAAGGGAGTTTCCACCCTGCCAATTCCCAGCAGAAAGTGATGGCACGAGATGTGTTTTGGAGAAACACATCTAAGAGAGATTAAAGGTAGATTATGTTCCTGCTAGTGTGCATTTCCCATGTCAGCTGTCTTCTAGTACCTTCAGCCAGCCTACATTTACAAGTTTGTCATGCAACTGTAGTAATTTTTACTGCCATTTTAAGCTTCTTCAATATTCAAAGAAGAAAAAGTGATGTGTGTGACAACTCATCCTAACATCTTCAAAGATAATATCGGATGGGATGAATTGTCTTCTGTGTTGACATCCATCTTCCATTAACTGTAGAGGGAACAAAGGCACTTCCAGTTAGAGGAGATAACCACCTCTGCTGTGTCTGCTCTGCATGCTTGCTCCTGGACACCAGATCCAGATGAGGCATCTGGACTAGTCCAGCTCAGATATGAACATCCCCACAAGAGAGGTCTGACTCCCATCACTGTGTGCTCACTTAGCTCTGCACATGGCCCTATGAATCCCTGGTTTATCAGCCCAAGATTTGTCCTGGGAAGCCCTCCACTACCACCTCTGATAGTTGTGGGACTTGTAAGGGAAGTTGTCTGTCCTTGGAGGCCTATCTTTCATTGCAGCATAGATACCATCTGATATCCAATGCAATATGTACCTCTTATCAGTTTCTCTGCATTATACCTGTATTTGCTGCATCTGAAGTAGATGCTGAGATCTGGCTGGGTAACAACGCTGTGAGATGCTCAGGGGAAGTGCACAGGATCAGTGCACTCATCTGACCAGTGTGATCCATGAGAAATTATCACTTTTCAGAGAGGAGAATGCCCATATCCTTTTCCTACTCTACAGCACTTCAAAAAACTCTCTAGCATCTTGCTTGTATTAATCCTTTTGCTGTACATTCAGTAACCACAGTATGTCTCGAACCACCAGGCTTGTTCTGCATGGGTTGCAATATTATCCACGATGCTATGGAACATCTTAGGAACCTGAATGAGATGGCAACAAGTGACTTTCTGCCTTTCAGACTTCCCTTAATCAAACCTAATGCACCAGCAGGCAGCAGGGAGGATGGGGAGCAAGGTTAAAACCCCACAGGTAGTTTGTCCTCATTAAAGGTCCGGATTTTCACAGAAACCCAAGAAAAGTGAGTTGCAAACGTTTCACAGGCTCTGCTTTGCTCAGAGCTGAGCTCGAAGCTGTTACTGTTGCCTGAGGGCAGAGCCTGGACTTCCCAATTTCTGCAAATACCATCCAAGAAACCCTGTCAAGACTAATATGATGGATGGGCTATTGCAAAAGGGAAGCTTGGCAATCCTAGGTCACAATTTAAAATGACTCCTTATAATACATTAAGCTTTACATATTACAAAGGCTCTGCAGACATTGATCCTCTCCAGAGCTCTGTAAGACCCAGCCAGTGCTGTTGCTCCCACTTGGCAGCCAGGATACTTTCAAGGTAAAAGCCAAGGTGAACTGGCAACACGGTGCAAATCTGGGTGCGTATGAAGCAGGATCAAACTTCAGGGCTCCTGTTAGCTGGAAGTGCACATCCACATCCCCTTCCTCCCTCTCCAGCGTCTCTCCACCCAACCCGCTGGCAAACCACACCAGAGACTGGGAGGAGGCTTTTCAATTTTCATAATTTCCACTCTGAAATGCTGGAAAACTTCCTTTTTCCATCCTGGACTTTGCTGCTGTAATGCAGCCATCGCATATCCTCCTGTAAACTTTCAAATGCACCAATAGGAGCTGTTTCCTGCAGATGAAAAAGGGTTTGCTTCAGTAAGAGCCAGTGGGAACCTGGCCAAGAAGAGTCATAAAACCAGAGGACACTGCTTTTTAAAAGCACAGTTATGTTAGTGCATCCCAATGCGTCCAGTCAGCCACCGGAGAGAGGTTAAAGTAGCCTTGCGACCAACCTCCGGCTTCTGGAGGATGGTGTTAGGGGAAAGATAAGCAGGCTGATGCCAGCAGATGACCTAGTCATCAGTCATAGCAGACTGTGTGGAGCTGGCCAGACTATGGGTTGCAGCAGCATTTTGCAAACTTAATTCCTGAGCTTTGCTGTATACTAATCCACAGATGCTCTTATCCACCCTAGACTGGAAGGGAAATTGGTGAGAGATTTAGGACAGGGGTATAGGCAGCGTGAATGCTTTTCTGCAAAGGCAAAAAGATGTCTTGAGGTGTCTGAACATCCCCTATAGAGCCCAGCACTGGTGTTTTCTTTGAAGTCAGCACCTTTCATTCCCCAAGAGCCCTCTATTTAAGGGACACAAGGGGAAAGAAATACACATTTTGGAGAGAAGGAAGCAAAATGTCTCTGAAAGTCAGCACCTTTTAGAGAGATTCCAGGTGGAAACCCACAAATCCAGATACCCTGAATCCCTTGAAGATGGATCAGGCATCTTCTGCAGCCCAGGGTATGTACCACCACCCTCTTGCTTGCAGCCCCTCTCCCATGAGGTCAAGAAAAGGCTGCAGGACTGGCTTCAGATTCCTGGGCACTGGCCTCCCAGAAACCTTCTGTTGTTTGTGTTTCATAATGATTGCCCGTTGGGGAGGCACTGACCATCTTTCCCTCCCAGTTCCTAGCTTGTGAAGCCAAGAAATACCAGCATGAAAAGATCCGTGTTCTTTTATCCTGGAATGAACTGACCACGTCTGGTCAGACAGGGACAGAGCCCAGAATACCATCTATGTGGGCTTTTCTTTCCCATGACAGTTTCCCAATCAAAGCTTGAGTAAATATGAGGTCATCACCAATTCATAACTGCTGGGATTTATGCTTCTCCTGATCACATTTTATAGAAGCAGCAATAGCCTTTCGTTCTTGCTATTCTGCCCATATCTTAATCACCCTTCTGACAAAAACAAACACCCTATTTTGAAATCAAACAGATTCACAGAGGTTGTTCCTTGCCAAAGCAGTGATTCTTGTCTGACTGGACCACTGCCCTGTACACTGTTGATTTTGGTGGGCTTCAGACATAAATCTTCCCAAAGACTGTTTCTCTCATTGCACAGAATAACAGCCCTATTGTTACAGCTACAATGCATTTCAGACGTGTCTCCTTAGACCATGGCAGCTAATGAAGCTGTTCTCATAGCTGAATACCCTGGTTCATCTCCTTTTCATGATGGAGCAGAGCAGTGCCAGGCACTGTACCTGGGGAAGGTGAGGTTGGTGGGGTTGTCTCTCTATGCTCCTTCTTGTTGGCTGAGAAGTAGCTTGGAGGAGTGTTTATACCAAAGGCTAGATGGAAATGTGCAGTAATTTGTGTTTCTCCCGAATCCTGCAATATCCCAAATCAGGTCACTCAGGATTAGCTTTTTCTTCAAGTGCCTGGCTCACACAGAATGACACCTCAGCTCTACAGAGGAAGTTTTTCCTGGCTTTGTAAGGTTGTGGCATGGCTTTGTCAATTGATGCCTGTCCATAATCAGGTGAACCTGAGTTTCTACCCCTACTGTCAAGGCCCTGAAGAGGTTATTCTGCAACACACATGTGCATGGCTTACTAGGGAGAATGGACTATGCACTGCCAGTATTTGTCTGCGGGGTAAAGGGAGTGTTGCAGGGACCAAGAACAGCTCTCCATCCTAAACAGAGATAGAGTGGGAGCCAAATCAGGGCAACACAACACCAAGAGCCATGGGTACAGATCAAAAGACTTTCAACCCCATGGGAGCTTCATGTCTGGGTAAAGACCGTGCTGTGACTGAGTCACATCTGGAGCTGCACAGGGTATGTGCTGTGTGGGACCTACAGGAGAGGACATAGCATGGCATTTCGGGCTGGCACGGAGGGCCTGGTGGGAGCTGCCCAGAAGAAATGAAGGCAGCCTTGCATGTGGTTCAAAGAGAATTGCATGGATAGAATATAGGGCCCTAAGCAATGGAGAAGTGAATTTGTTCCAACCACATAAAGCTATTTAACTTGTGAACAACATTAGCTGGGGTTTGATCACTTTTTTTTCCGAGCTACTGTGGTGCTTGGGCAGAACTTCCAAGTTCATCATTCTCCTAAAAGTTCCTACATTTATTTTCCTTAGGCTTGAGACTTCTTTGGGTTTTTTAAACGAAAAGGAAAATCTGCCATATCCTTCAGCTGCAAATGATTTAATAGCTCTTGGCTTTGTGTGATCTGAATATTTTCTTGTTCTCTTGCTTTGCAGCTGTGACCTACTTAATTACAAGCAGGAAACAAACCCCAGAATCATTAGACATTCTGCCTGGCTTGAAGAAGGGGAAAAAAAGTAAAACTCCCATGTTGTTAAATACTAGGATGTCCTTCTTAATAACAGGAAGTTAAGCTCCAGATAGCAACAGCGAACATTTGAATTCTTTGTGCATCAAGATAAGGATAGCAAAGAGCTGATGGGTTTTAGTTTTTATGGCATGGATGTTTTGGGGGCAGGGGAAATGGCAGCCGTTTCTAACAGCCAAAATGGGAATGAGTCATAAATTTCTAAATCAAGACTGTAAATCCTCTTTGTTTTAACTTCTGATCGGATTCACCCTGCTGTCCATAGAGACAATGAAGTGACTGACTTGCTGCCTCAATCAGGCAGCTTTTGAGCCATTTATCCTCTTTTCAGGAGGCAGGAGCAAACAAGCTAGGCAGTGAGTTTGGATTCCACATTGCAATCATCAGGTTGGAAAGCAGAGTGTGGGGGACTTTGATTAACTGCTCTCCACCTCTGTAGATGGAGTCTGGGCTGCTATTTATACCTCCTGAAACTCAGCACCCTGTCTGGATATGTTGGTGGGTATGTGGGTGTAATAGTAGCTATAGAAAACAGCCAGAGAAAGGGAAAGCCAGGTCTGCCAGCCTCTGGCTGGTCTGTCCTAGCACTTCAGTCCTCTTGTCCCTGTTTATCCACAGCTCTGGTAGCAGCTCAATAATACAGATCTCTCAATGCACCATGAGGCAATAGATGCTGATGTTTGTACAGGGTTTTAAGCTGAACAGCAACAGAAGTGCAAGTTATCATCTTCTGTCAACTGTGCATGCATTATCACTGTAGATGGCATGGATCCAGCCCTGTCCTACAAGGCAAACGGAGATTTTCCATTAGCACAAGCCACAGGGGTCTGTGTTTCAGGAGCAAACGGGGTAGAGGTCAACTTTTATGCTCTGCTGAGAAGGTCCAACTGGTCCCAGCTGGGGAGATGTTCTCAGCGTGAAGATCCGCTGCAGGACAGTAATCCCCCTACGTTGACTCCTGAGTTTCCCATCTGCAGATTGATTGTGCTGCGGCAATAGAAACAACCAAAACACCCCAGTGCAGGTGCCATGAATGGGTGTGCGCTGCATTTTGTGGTGTTAACTGCTCACCATGGCTCTCTCTGAGATGTCTCCAGCCATAACCTTCATCCATGGCACCCTACTTACAAGTATTTAGCACTACCTGGATGTATACAACACTGTTCCCACAGGGAGCATATGTATACATAACCAGTCTTCACCTCAGGAAACATTTATTTACCCATAGTTATGCTCATTTTGATAATCAGTGTAGGAGCTTTCAACACAGAGGGTACACTATTGATCCAAGCTATCTTAAGCATTTCTTTCTGCTGCATAACTCCGGTGGAATATGACCACTTGGCTTTCTAGCAGGTTGAACACATATTTGCTTTTAATGTAAAACAGTTCCCCTGAGATTTCATAGCACCTGGCAAATGTCAGTGAATTAATCTACTGAGGAAATGGAGACCCATAAAGTTATGTGACTCGTCTAATGTTGCTCAGGAAACTGATGACTTTCCTGCAATAGGACTAGATTCCTCCTCATTTCTACTCTGAAGGTTATATTTAGCATGCTTATATTTTGTCTTTCCTCTCTGTCCAGTGACAACTACATCTTAATCAGCAAGACTATATTTATTTGTAATGATCATTTATAAGGATCTTCAGAATAAATCAAATATATGCACTTTAGCTTAGGCAGGAGCAGCCTTTCCAGCCCATAAGCAAGATCAAATGTGAGAAATCTGGACCACTGATTCTCTAAAGTATGTTCCCTTTGCCCTCCTCCTTTTTAATGAAATGTTCAGCTCTTGTCTGTGAACAGAAAAGACTTTGTATTAGTCATTGAATGCAGTGAGTGTTACCACTGGATCTGAATCAGACACACTACTTAAATATATCTGCAGGATAAGTTGTAAGAAAATGTTCTGCTGCAATGGGCCATTTGTGCTGCACAGTGGCTTGTTTTGCATAGACAGCAAGGCTGCCCTTCATTACATTATCCATCTTGCCATAGGGCAAAACTGCAGACTGGCTTTTTATGAGCCACCAGATTTGTCCTCTCTGTCAAGCAAATAGTGGCAGTTAAGAGACACCTGCAATATGAAGCCATGTGTCCTTCAGACCACAGCCCATAGCCAAGGCCATTTTGACAGCTTGGCCATCATCTTGGAATGGGAAGCACAAGTTAAATGATTCAATGTTATATGAACACGGGGTACAGGGGAACATCTCATAAAAGCAAATACTTGCTCCAGTCGCCAAAGGAATAAGCAAAAGCTTGAATCAATACCTGAACAAGTGCGTGACTCCTGTGAACAGTCAGGTATGTTTGATCCACAGTCTGAAACTCAGTGCCCACCTGATGGGCACAAACATGGGCTTGTCTCAGGTTTGTATTTCTTCACCCCTAAACCTTGCCAGAAGCTATTTTAGAGGCAGCTGAATAACATGGAAGGGAAACAGCCCAGCTGTTGGATGAGCTTTAGGTTGCCCTCTGTTCATACCTGCCTCTTAAGTAGGCAGTGATTCTTTTCCTGTTTTCTTTTGGCCAGGAATAGTTCTCCCAAGCATTTCTGCACATAATAGCAGGGAACAGTGTGATGATAAACCTTGTGGTGATGGGCATGTGCTAGCACGTGCTGCTTTGATTGGACACCCCGGTCACAGGACATTACGGCCCTCAGCAGGATCAGAGTTAATCATAAGCTTGGGTTTCCAAAGTGAATAATCGCATTTAAGATCTTGCCATTCACTTTCTGCGGCTGTTCTGCACTATTTACTTAATACGTTACCCTGACCTACATCCCCTCCTCATTCACCACAGTGTTTGTGGAGAAAGAGGATTGAATAGCAAATCTCTGCTCAATCTCTTCCACGTCTCCGCATAGTAGAAGTGCAAATCACTTTGGCTAGTGGAATATTAGGGACAAGTACAAGCCCGGCTTTATAGGATTCACCTACTTTTAAACCTTGTTAAATTGCTAACACAGCTTACTTTAGGAAATGAAATGCGTATGATTTGAGGATATGACATAGTCTCTTGTGTCAGTCAATAAAAATCTCTTTCAAGTGAGGACACGTACAGGCTTACACAGAAGGAGCTGCTGTTCACATAACGATAATACTTAGCACTGCTAGAGCACTTTACATTTTCAAAGAGCTTTAGAAACGTTATGATCAAGGTGGATGACTGGAATAGCAAATTTTCATGCAATTATTACTGTGAAGCAGCAGTTCATTTCATTATGGAACATTTTAGGCCATATGGATGCATGAGAACATCTTGAGGAAACTGGCCAGTATTCCTGACTCCTGATGTTCATCCTAAAATGTAACCAGCAGAGAAGCCTTTGGTTTATTGAATTTTCCCTGCAGGGGGGTGTAGGGCTGTCCGTGGTGGCAGATCAGGGGGTGAGGGGAAGAGGCTGTTTAGATCTATGGTTTTGGTAGAATGAGATGGGTGAGATTCAGACGGTAAATGAAGGGGTGCAGGCACAGCCATCACATTTGCATGGGGCAGCAGATCATTGTTCCAAGTACAGGTTGTTGACCCACAGCTCCACAGAGCTGAGCTAGGGGTGTTAGTGCTACCTCCACAAGTCTGTGAAGGTTCAGGCATGGTCCATGTCCAGGTCTTGTGGCCCAGCCAGACTAAGGTCATGATCTTTCAGCAACCCAAAATGGTTACAGGGTCAGCAGACCCTTCGTTAATCAAAGCTCTCAGCAGGCACAGTATGGACATCTATACTTTATTTTCACTCTTAAATTCAGGAGAGTTTCCTTTACCTAGAACGTATGTGTTGTAAACGTAACCCTCGAAGTCTGAGGATTTGCTTCTTCAACTCAAATGCCATTCCCAGCTCCTTTAAAACCCTTCCCTCAAATCTTTCCTCACATGAACGAAGTATAAAACCTGGCAAAGGTACAAGAAATAAAGCCAATAGTATTCAGTCCTTGCACTCTGGGAAGCTCCCGCTGGACACAGAATCCGTCCATGGTGCCTCCTTGTCAGGGAAAAAGCAGAGAAGCCCCAAAATGGGTCAGCATGAGGGATGACACCACCTTGGTTGGGGTGAGATTAGGGAACTCAGAGGCTCACGTTCACAAGTGGATTTGATGCCCAACATCCATTTGGAAATCTCAGCAGAGTTTGTGGTTTAGTGCAGTTACAGGAGCGAGGTCACTTCTGTAGGTCCCCACTAAGGGCCCTGGCTCTGTATGGGCACATGTGAAGTAAAGGGGGTGGCTCCTTCTCCATGTGTTTGATCACTTGGCAGTGGGTCATGTCTAATTGTTGCCATCATATCAGCCATGAAAATTATGTGCCATTAAGGAACAAGGAGGAAAATGAAACTGTTTAAACATCTCCAAAAACATCTCCAACATAAGAAAGCATGAAGCTGTTACATGAAAGGGAACTTCAGACAAGAAGATCTAACCACATTAATCCGCTTCCATTATAGAGAAACAAAGAACAAAAAGGGTAATAGGTTTGAAATAAGACCTAAAAGACCACATTGGTCTGGAGCTTCAGGGGCCATTGGAGGCCATATGTTGAGCAGAAACAGGATGTTTCTGGTTTGTCTACAGCAAGCTCAAAGGAATCCGCCTTCAATGTGCCCAAATACATCCACACCCATTGGAAAGTTGTGGGTAGAGATTTACTCCAGAGCACTGGAAAGGGATGCTGGAGTTCTCCTTCTGAGGCCAGGAAATACAGTCATCTGCCTAAAGGCAAAACACGGACCCGTCTCTGGAGCTTCCAGGGCAGGAATGCATCTACCTACATCAGTGCACAGCAATGACTGCAGGGTCTGCAGTGAGGAAGAGCTGTCTGCTGGGGTTGGGTTGAGAAGTCCATCCCCAGCCTTCAAGACTTGGTGATAGTCCCATGAAACAACACAGCAGCCCAAAGAGTTTGGGGTTTCTTTTCCTTCTTTCTTTTTTTCCTGGGAAGTAAGGAGCTATTTTAAGCCCCAGTAACTGCCTTTGGACTGTCAGTAAAACGTGGGAGGCTTCATAGTAAATGTTTTGCCTGACATTTTCCCAGAAATATCAGGAAATAATCAGTGCATAATTAGAAAGGCTGTGCTGAAAAGACCTGCAAATGCCTATAGATCGATATAAAGTGCAAAAGGTACTTTTTTCTCCTAATTGACCTTAGTGAATGTGAAGCTTGGTGTGTTTTATAGAAATATAAGATGATTTTATAGAAGTGACTCAAAGTGTGCACCAGCAGAAGAGCCAAGCTGCTGATTATTGGTGATTTTTTCTCCTCTCTTTTGCCGTTCCCCATAGCAATGACCTCTTCTGATGTTTTTGGGTAAATAAGAGTACCTGCTGTGGTGTCTCCATGGAAAAGAGCATCTTTGGTGGTGTGTCCCTTGGATCTGGAGGGAATGGGCTGTCTTTGCTTGAGAAACATCCACAGTCACAATTCCCCCGGAAGCTGTGAGGTGGGACAGGCAGCTTTTAACCCCTCAAAAAATAGTGTGTGTCTAATCAGCAGGAAAACCTCTGCAGGAAACCAAACAGTCTGCTTTAATCATGAAGGTAAATCTACACGCTGAAATGCCCAATGGGCCTCCTATAGACTCAAGTGAGTCCTAAGGAGACTGCTCCGGTCCATCAGTTAAATAAATACATAGGGGAACTGTTTTCAGAGGGTCTGATTATGTCATCAGCAGAGTGAAAAGGTTCCTTCATCTGTTGAGTAATTACTGAGTTGGGACAGGGGGCCTATAGTCTCCTTTCGAGCATACGGAAAGACTCAATGCATATGTGGAGTAGCTAATTTTAAAGCTGTGGCATATCCTTCATTTCCCCTCCTCTCCCCCTTGCAGAATACCAAAGGGGTTAGGTCACATCCCAGAGCAATCACTTGCTATGGTTTCTTTTCCCCCCCTCTGTTTTCCTTTATCAAACACATGACTTTCTTTGCTTCTCCTGTGCTCCAAGGCAGAGATCTTATACACCAGGCTGTAGCTTGGAGCAAATACTGTCTAGTCAAGTTATATTAGAAAAAAGAATACTTTCCTTCCAAATGAGGCTTTATAATGGAGACATTCCTGGTCCCTTGACTACGTCACACACAGTGTATTACCTAGTTTACAGGCAGGCAAAGAAATAACCATGAGATGGTGAGTGTAAGGAGACTAGCAAAGAAAGCAGATAGGTGGATGCAGAGGGAGGAGGAAAGAAAACTACACTTTGCAGAATGAATAGCTTCTAACAAGTTTGAAGGAAATATTATTATGATTTTATTACCATATTTTATGATGCCACTCTAAAAACGATGTCCTGAAGAAGCAATTAGGCTGAGAATATGCATTTTGCAGCTGTATTTTCCTGGCCCTCCACCTGCCCTGTCAATGAGCTGATGAGCATCCTTGTGCCATTACTGTGAGTCACTGCTTGCTTCATGTCCTCCAGTCCTCAAAGATCTAATTATGGATGGGGTCAGGATGGGACATACCTGCAAAGAATCAACCAGAGATCAAACCAGCAGCTTTAGGGGCTCAGTGCGTGCAGGTCCCTCATGATTTTAGCTCAAAGTGCTGTGG